>VNJU01000112.1:0-80424 GCA_008042675.1 Drosophila seguyi
GGACACCCGGGTTTGAACCGGGGACCTCTCGATCTGCAGTCGAATGCTCTACCACTGAGCTATATCCCCACTTATATAAGAAGCTAGAATTTACCCAAGAAACGCCAAGAGACCGGCACTCGATCACAATGTGGGGGCGGTATAATGCCTATCTTGGACTATTTTTAGTGCCTTCTTTAGTCGTTTATTTCTCTTTTGTAGTTGGTGGGCGGAAGTTGATAAACGACGGCAGTTGCCGAGGCCTTTCCCTATTTAGTAAACCCTTGTAGTGGTTATCTGTCACTATCCCTATCACTTTGGCACTTTACTTGTTGCCTAACCCATTGAAAAAATTAATTAGAGAAAGGCAAAGGGCGGGGCGGCCAAGCCTTGCTGGATAACACCTAAGCTCTTAATTAAGCGGTAATTAAAAACGAATTATATAAAGAAACAAAAAGGAATCAAATAGCAAAGACAAAACAGAAGTCAATATATTACGATTATCCATTAGTTTTCACATAACAAGTTTAAAATTCAAATGAATAAACGGCTGCAGACCGGGATGGGGTAGTTCATTAAAGATAATAAAGTCTGTTGCCCGAAATTAAATTCGTACAAGGTACGAAAATTATGCAAATTTTTAAGACAGCAAAGGGGAAGTACAAAAAAACATCAAATATACAAATTTAAAACTATAAACGGTTTCATTCATTCCAATTTCTTACTTTTATTACTTGCTAATATAGAATTTTAGGGCACATTTTGTCTTAACAAAACATTTTTCACAAAAACCAACAACAAAAAATTAAGAAAAAATATACCAAAAAACAAGGGGACACCCGGGTTTGAACCGGGGACCTCTCGATCTGCAGTCGAATGCTCTACCACTGAGCTATATCCCCATGTTGCTTGCCAGTGGCTAAGCTGCTACTTGACAGCTGGCATCGTTGTTCTCATTGCAATCGAACATGTTCGATGGTTGGCTGTGAAATATTTAACCCTCGGCTGGGCAGACAATTTGAGCAGCCAATTTAAAAATAAAACGACTTGCAATTATACAACCAATTATACATGAAATTAAAATGCACTTATTTGTGACTATTGCAGAAACATAAAAATGTAGATTTAAGCATTTAATGCCAGGCACAAATTGCCAACGATATGTACCGATTATTACGTGCATCGAAAGAAAATAATTTATTGGCCAAGGAAGCCAGAAAAATAAATAATTATTTTAATAATGTACACTTAAAGTTAATATTTGTAAAGAAAACAACTTTTCGAAAACCCCTTTAAATTGTTTTGCTGGCAAAAAGGTTTACCTAGGGGACACCCGGGTTTGAACCGGGGACCTCTCGATCTGCAGTCGAATGCTCTACCACTGAGCTATATCCCCAACTGTGACTCCGGGCTCCACAGCAGCCTCCAAGTGCCAAGAGTCGACTTTTTCCTCTTAAAAGAACTTTAAAATACAGCCTGATATCAGCAGACAGTGCCGCTACGGTTCCTAGAAAAATAATTGATAAGGACTACTGATCGGAATACGAATTCTCAGAATAAGAACAAAAAAGTTTACCAAGGGGACACCCGGGTTTGAACCGGGGACCTCTCGATCTGCAGTCGAATGCTCTACCACTGAGCTATATCCCCAGTTGGAGTTCGAGCGGCCAAACGGAGACTAGAGGCGCCTGGCGCGTCGAGTGAGGGAGCTATAAATAGCTTTAGCACAGTACAGCCACCGCCATCGCCCGCACACCCAGGTCCCACCCTCTTTATTTGGTACTGGCTCTCTGTGTGTGTGTGTGTGGGCTTGCGCAGTGGAAAAATGCAAAAGATACGGCCATTAAATGAAATATTTAAACAGGTTTAGCAATATAATATCGCATTGTTATTTCTGCTGCAACAATTCCAACTCATTTAGCGAAATTAACAAACGAAACCGGTGTGGGCCAAGCCGTATTCCATTAATAATTACGAATGCATGTTTGCTTTGGAATATCTCTCTGCCTTCGGATATCTTAATTACTGGGGGGATGCTTGGAGAATCGAGTAAATCTCAGCGTCACGACTTGGCCACAGTTTTCGGCATAATCAAAATGAATTTCGAACATTAATTCGAAATTATCGACACTCGACGATCGCAAGTGGTTGACAATCCAATCGCAATTGCCACTACGATCGCCGATTGAGATCGAGATTGCGACAGCAACGCAGACCCGTCATTACCACACCGATGGCTGACGGCTGACGGATGACAGGTGCACACCAGCATCGCTCAGGTGCCAGCTACTGTACTTTACGCCGTCTCCATGGGCTTGGGATTGTGCAACCTCTGGGCAAGGTCAAGTCTTGAACACTTTTGTGGGTCACAAAGTGGGCGAAACTCTCGAACTGAAAGGAGAGGCTAAAGCTAAGAGAAGCTTTAATTCCTTTTTAAATGGATAGATAATTTGTTAAAAATTAAACTCAATTAAACAAATGCAATGCTGTTAGTTTAATAAACTGCTTAGAAATTGATTCCTTATATAACTTGCTACCTTTAATGCCCGTTTAAACAATTTTAAAGTAAAATCAAAGCAGCTCTCGTAAGCCTTCATAAATTAAGAACAGTTTAGACCAAACTAAAACCCTATTAAAGTCTTTAAATAACACTTATATTACCCAAAAATATTAATAATTAAAATTTACTTTCAGCCAAAACCCGCCGACGCCTGCGACGTCCCACAACGTCGGTCAGCTCGTCGCGGAGCAACCTCATCGAGTCGAAGAAGTCCACTGAAGCTCCTGCTCCAGCGGCGGAGAAGCGCAGCGATCAGATCTCTGCCGCCACCACCACCAGTGTCCGGCGCACTCGTCTCCGTTCCAAGGCGAAACTGGGCGGGGCTGCTGCCGGAGCAGCGGCAGCTGGTGGAGCTGCTGCCCTAGTGGCCAGCGGATCGTCGCTGAAGGGCAAGAAGACCAAGGTCGATGATGGCACGCCCAAGATCGTGTGCTACTACACCAACTGGTCACAGTATCGCGTCAAGATCGGCAAGTTTGTGCCGGAAGACATCCCCGCCGATCTCTGCACCCACATTATCTTTGCCTTTGGCTGGCTGAAGAAGGGCAAGCTGAGCTCCTACGAGTCCAACGATGAGACAAAGGACACCACTCCCGGTCTCTACGAACGCATGATGAACCTGCGCAAGGCCAATCCCAAGCTGAAGGTGAGTAAACTTAAAAGAATATTAAAGATTTTTGGAATCTAATCGAATGTCATACCTTTCCAGATCCTTTTGGCCTTGGGCGGCTGGTCGTTTGGCACCCAGAAGTTCAAGGACATGTCAGCCACGCGCTATACCCGCCAGACCTTTGTGTACTCGGCCATTCCCTTCCTGCGTAAGCGCGGCTTCGACGGTTTGGACATGGATTGGGAATACCCCAAGGGCTCCGATGACAAGAAGAACTTTGTCCTGCTGCTGAAGGAGCTGCGCGAAGCCTTCGAGGCCGAGGCCCAGGAACTGAAGAAGCCCCGTCTTTTGCTCTCCGCCGCCGTGCCCGTCGGGCCCGACAATGTCCGCGGTGGATACGATGTGCCGGCCATCGCCAGTTATTTGGATTTCATCAACCTGATGGCCTACGATTTCCACGGCAAGTGGGAACGCGAAACGGGACACAACGCGCCGCTGTATGCTCCCTCCACCGACTCCGAGTGGCGCAAGCAATTGTCCGTGGATAATGCGGCTAGTTTGTGGGTCAAGCTCGGTGCTCCCAAGGAGAAGCTCGTCATCGGCATGCCCACCTATGGACGCTCCTTCACGTTGGCGAATACGGACAAGCACGGTCCCAATGCGCCCGCCTCGGGCGGTGGACGCGAAGGTGTCTACACCAAGGAGAGCGGTTTCCTGGCCTACTACGAGATCTGTGAGATGCTGCTCAACGGTGCCGTCTATGTCTGGGATGATGAGATGAAGGTTCCGTATCTGGTGGACGGCGATCAGTGGGTGGGCTTCGACGATGAGCGCGCCATCAGGAACAAGATGCACTGGATCAAGTCGAATGGTTTCGGAGGCGCTATGGTCTGGACCATTGACATGGACGACTTCAAGGGCGAGGTGTGCGGCGGCAATGTCAAGTATCCGCTGATTGGAGCCATGAGGGAGGAGCTGTTGGGCATCTCTCGCGGCAAGGAAGCCAAGGATGTGAACTGGACAGCCATTGCGGCCACATTCGAGGATATCGAAGAGGTAAGTTTCTGGAAGAAAAATTAAGTATTAAATTATTAATTCGTATGTTATTTATAAATCCAGAAACCGGAGCCCATCAAGATCTCGGTGGATGAGGTCCTGAACAAGGTACGCAAGCCCCAGATCCTCAAGAAGCAGCGCATCAAGTCGGGAGCCAATGCGGTTGATACAAACAGTAAGTTTACAAAGGAATCCAGTTTCTAAAAAACAAATTTCTAATCAAAAATCTATATTCTTAGCTCGTCCCGCTCAGGTGTTCTGTTACCTGACCAGCTGGTCGGCCAAGCGACCAGGAGCTGGCAAATTCCAGCCGGAGAACATCGATCCCAAGCTCTGCACCCACATCGTTTATGCCTTTGCCACGCTGCAGGATTACAAGTTGACGGAAGCCACCGATGATGATCCGGAGAACTATGAGAGTGTGATTGCTTTGCGAGATGCCAATCCCGATCTGCAGATCCTGCTGGCCATCGGCGGCTGGGCCTTTGGCTCCACTCCCTTCAAAGAGCTCACCTCCAATGTGTTCCGTATGAACCAGTTCGTCTACGAGGCCATCGACTTCTTGCGTGACTACAAGTTCAATGGCTTGGACGTGGACTGGGAGTATCCCCGTGGCGCTGAGGATCGTGTGGCCTATGTCAGCCTGCTGAAGGAGCTCCGAGTGGCCTTCGAGGGCGAGGCCAAGTCTTCGGGACTGCCACGTCTCCTGCTCACCGCCGCCGTGCCTGCCTCCTTTGAGGCCATTGCCGCTGGCTACGATGTCCCGGAGATCTCCAAGTACTTGGATTTCATTAATGTGATGACCTATGACTTCCACGGTCAGTGGGAGCGCACTGTGGGCCACAACTCGCCGCTGTTTGCCCTGGAATCCGCCACCGGCTATCAGAAGAAGCTCACCGTGGACTACAGTGCCAGGGAATGGGTGAAGCAGGGTGCTCCCAAGGAGAAGCTCCTCATCGGCATGCCCACGTATGGCCGCAGCTTTGAGCTGGTCAATGACACCCAGTTTGATATTGGATCACCGTCTTCGGGTGGTGGCAAGGCTGGCAAGTTCACCAACGAGGCTGGATTCCTTAGCTACTATGAGGTGTGCTCCTTCCTGGCGGCGGACAACACGACGCTTGTCTGGGACTCCGAGCAGCAGGTGCCCTTCGCCTACCGCGGCAATCAGTGGGTGGGCTTCGACGATGAGCGCTCGCTAAAGACCAAGGTGAGTGGAAAACTATAAAAATTAAAGGTTATTACTTACCCAGTTAACGTTTTGCAGACCGAATGGCTGAAGGAGCAAGGCTTCGGTGGCATCATGGTGTGGTCCATTGACATGGACGACTTCTCCGGCCGCTGCGGCAGTGGCAAGTACCCATTGCTGAGCGCCTTGAACGAGGAGCTGAAGGACTACAAGGTGGAGCTGGAATACGATGGACCCTATGAGTCCCACGGCCCACGAGGAGCCTACACCACCAAGGATCGTGAGTTTTTATAATTATATAATATTATATAGATTCCATTGACACTTACCATCCGTATTAGCCCACGAGGTGACCTGCGCGGAGGAGGATGGACACATCAGCTACCACAAGGACTGGGCCGACTGCACCCACTACTACATGTGCGAGGGCGAGCGCAAACATCACATGCCCTGTCCCGCCAACCTGGTCTTCAATCCCCAGGAGAATGTCTGCGATTGGCCCGAGAATGTCGAGGGATGCCACGCGCCAACGGAGGCGCCTGCCTAAGAGAGAGATCCCTGGATGGAAGGATGTTAATATTGTTAATATTATATGAAAGCGATGCCCTAAATTTAGTTTTTAAGCGTGAAACTGCCACGAGAAGAAATCTTTTGCTGCCGCCGTCCCCGCCCGAAACTAACGAAATACTCGAGAAGAAAAAAACGTTGCTAAATTTCGTCTGAATTTTTTGTACACTAATTATAGGTCTAACTTAGTGATTTAAGTAGTTTTTATGTCTTAGTTACAAATTCGCACAAGAAAACAAAGAAAACTGAAAATCCGAAACACACGCAGAACCTTTCTTCTAGGCATCCAAAACTAACTCTTGCACTTTCTCCGCCCTCCCCCCGTTCTATATGGTTTATATGGAAAGCGATCGAAACTTCCGTATAGCAAACTGTGATAATCATAAGAGACCAATAACCAAACGAAACCAGATCGGCCCTAGAAATCACTATCTAAATTGTTGTTCCAAAAAAAAATACAAGCGAAACAGTTTCCGCTATATACAAAAATCTAGACAACTTTCTTTCGCTTTTGTCCCCCTAACATATCATTTCCAAAACCCTTTGAAACTGGCACACAGTAAAAATTTGTACATTTTCAAGTTTTAACAATAAAATTTGTATTATAGAGTTGTAATTTACGTAGTTAAAATAAAAACATAAAAACAAGGAGGTAATAGTTTTACTCAATCTCTAATATCAGAAAAAATCTCTTAAAAGAAGAGTAGGTAATCTACTCTTTGCAGAGTTGTTATTTATTTATTATGGCCCCAGTCTTGCGACAGGGCACTACTAAAAATTATTTTAGACTCATTAGAGTGCTCCTCTCCACGGAAATCTTTAGTAAAAGGCGAAAGATTTATTCGACAACTGAAGAGAAGCCAGAGTAATTTGACAATTGTTTCCTCGCCTTCTCCATGCCGGCGCTGCCAGAACTGGTTGGGAATTGTAAGCACCCGGCTCGAACGGGAGACCTCAAAAACTGTTGCGCTCTTTTAGGTGCTCAATGTGAAAGTCACCCTCGGCTGTGAGCACGTTTTTCTGGGCCATGCGCATGCCCTCGAATTTCAGTTTGTTTTGAATGGGCCGGCATATTATATATTTTATTTTATTTTATTAACTTTGAATTTTTTTTTGTATAATATACCTCCGATATTACATTCTCAGCGTTCGCTTCGATGTACTGCTTTATATACAAATTTTAGTGGTATATCAAGGAAAAGAAATTTACCCTTAAAGCACCCTTCAGGATTTGGAAACTTATAGGACCCTACCAATGTGCTCTCTTTTATTAGAAGCCTCTTTTAGTAGAGGCTCTACACTAATCCTACAGGCCGGCACAAAGGACCTGACCTCTGGTCTCAGTAAAAATTATAATAATAACCTATGGTAAGTCTTTTATTATTTTATTTTTATTACTCTATTTAACCCCACTAGATTGTGGGAGATGATTTTATATCTTGTTAGGAATATATTTCCAGTCTTTGGGTTATGCTTAATTTAAAAAAAAAATGGAAACAAATGGGTTCCTTTTGCTATACTATCTCTTTATACCTACTTTATGTTTTAACTAAAATTTGTATTCAAATTAATGTTAATATTATTAATTAAAGTTAATATTAATAAAACACATTTTAAGGACCCTAAACCTAGAATATAATCTCTGGTCATACCGGAAATTTTAGTAAATTTAAGAAGTTTCTCAAAGTTCGGATAGTCCTGAAGAAAATCGCATTCATTTGTTGATTTTGTACAAGTATTTAACTACAATACCAAGATTAAATTATAAATTAAAATTTTAAAAGAAGAGGTTTCTAAGCTACCCTTCACAAATAATATTTGTATTATTAAAAAAGGCTTAGGAAAACATCTTAAACCTTAATCGAATACTACTATTTTTCTACATTCCCACAATATAAAATTAAACCAAAAAAAAAAATAACACACCCTTAATTACTACAAATAATAAACTCTCGATTTAAAAATTTTATGATTTTTTTATTGTTTTTCTCAAAAAGTTGTTTGTTTTTTTTTTACATTTTGTATTTTTGTTTTTAATTATACTCGTTTCTCGTTTTTCAATTAAATAATTAGTCTTAAGTTGATGTACACAATAATTTAAAAATAAAGTACGCAGTAGTAATCTTGACCAAAAAACGGAAAGAGAGAGAGAATAAAGTGTATAAAAGTTGTAAAACAAATATTCAAGGAAAAAATATTGCAAACATTTTGTTGTGTGAATAATAACATTCGAGGAGCAACTCAACAAGTAAAAAATTTTGGATAGGTCACCCTAAGAACTGGTAAACGAACCACACAGCAACATCATGTGATCTACTACTGATTTGAATAACACTTAGGATAGATTTGCCGAAATTTAAAACGGTTCTTTCTAGAGGAATAATAATAATTAGTGAGCGGACTCTATATAAATTTGATCCTTAAGATTTCGTTCGTTTCAAACTTTCTCGTTTCCTATAATTTCCCTTCATTGGAGCAACAAAAAATGATATCAATCAATCGGGCCAAGAGTCTCAAAATCAAAATGCACTTAATATGTATTAAAAAGTTCATTCTTTTGCCGTTTCATTTCGTGTGATTTCTGATGGTGGTGCGGAGTAGTTGAAGCCTTTCTTTCGATCTCGATCTCAATTTCGATTTCGACTGGATGATATGCAGCAACGCGACTTCCGGATGGGATCAGGATATACGTATAGCATTTGGTGGCGGAAGTTATGGAAGTTGCAGGGGGAGTGTCGAGTCGAGTTTAGTTGAGTTGAGAAGAGTTTTGTTTAGTTAACAACTATAGAGACAGACTTTCCTTAGCAAAATATTGTACTCGGATGTTTCAGCGCGTGCTTGGCCATAAATACTACACATTCTGTATACTATATATGCCTATATAATCTGGACCAACGCAAAATAGTTCGAATATGCAGAATGTCTGTGTCGTTTGTGTTTGTTTAAAGTGTGTGCCGAAGACTCTCTTTCAAAATTGGATGTATATGTACATATCACGCTGTGGCCTAGACTTTCTCAGTTGCTTTTGCGGTTGGTCTACCTCATAGAGTCGCGCTGCAGCTGTGCGTCGTCCGACGTGTGTTCCATGAACCAACATTTTACATTTCTTTTTCTCTTTACAAATACATAGTTTCACATTTTCGTTTTTCTTTTGGTTTCCTTTGTAAACTTTTTAAATTGTCTTTAGAAAATTTGTTTGTGTTTCCCTTTTTTGGTTTTTTAGTTTTGCTTTTTTGTTGTTGTTTTCGTTTCGTTTTTAAAATATTTTGCTATAAAAAATACACAGTTGAAAAATAAAAAACGTTTCTCGGTTGCTGTTGTTGTTGCTTCTCCTGTCCACCTACGTCCGCTTTTACCATAGCTTTCTCGGCCTTCCTTCTACCATTTTGTTTCTTACTTTTTTGTTTTTATTTTTTGTTTTGCTTGTAGGGGAGAAGAGAGGCAGGCGATCATTGTCACGACATGCTTTATAAACATTTGATGTGGTTCCTTGTTCACTTTCTTACATAATCCTTATTAGTCCTTAGTCCATCTACATCTGCATTTAAATTTCTCGATCTTTTTTTGTTGTTTGCTCAACGATTTTGCTGCCTTGTTTTTTTTTTTGTCATTACAATTATTACACATATTTATTGTTTTGCAAAATTTTACAATTTTTTTTCTTTTCGATTTTTTAATACATATTTTATAAATACTTTCATCCTCTCTTCCACTCTATCCCTTCGCGTCCTCTCTTTCGGTTTCTCTTAGCTCTGTAAAAATAGATCCATGTGAATTCTTTTTCCCATTTTTATGCTTTTTTTTTGTCGTTTTCCCTTTTTTTAACAGATTTTTCAAATTTTTTTGCTTTTAAGTTTTTGTTGTTTTTGCTTTTGCTTTTTGTATTGTTTGCATTTTTTATGATTTTTTTTCTTTCGTTTTTGGAGAGATTTCGTTTTCAAAAAGTTGGATTTTTGTTGCTGTTTTTGAGTTGTTGTTGCTGTTTTTTTTGTTGTGGTTGTTGTTGCTTCTTTTTGTTTCGCTTTAAATGCCTAAAATGTATTTAAGATCTAACATTAACATTGGATATCAGTTTTTTATCTTTTTGTTTAGGTTTTTTTTTTGCTTTTGTTTTACGTTTCATTTTCGGTTTTTTGGGCTTAACAATATACAGTTTTCGTATTTTACTCTGGTTTTAATGGTTCTCAAATGTCTTCTTAGTCGTAATGAATGTTTCGCTTAATCGCTAATCCGTTCCTCTTTTAATCGTAGTCGCTCTCTGTGGTCGTAGGAGGAGGTGGTGGTGGTGGTGGTGGCTAAGTGAGCTGCGCGTGTTTCTAGTTTCCTGCTTCCCGAGACGCTCCCCGCTCTCAGTTGGCCGCACTTGACATCAGTTCGGAGAAGGCGTTCTCCAGACAATTCTTGAGTTCAGCATAGGAGACAATGAGTACCGATTGCTCGTCGCGTGACATCAGTTGCACCTGTACGAATAATGGTATTATTTATTTATTCTTTCAATCATAATCCGAGCCTTTACTTACGCGCTCTATTGAGCCAGCGTCCAGCTTGTTGAGGCATTGGACAATATGTGCGTGATCTAGCCAGGGCCGGCCATCCTCAGTGACGGAATGGAATAAATAATCACGGAATAATTTCAACATGTATCTATCACCAGTCTCGGACCAAGTGCAGTCCAAATTGAAGCTGTGGGTAAACAACATTGATTAGGGAACTGTTGGTAATATAATTTGTTTCGGTTAAGAGCTACATTGTTACATTAACTTACTCGGGTCGCTCATTGATGCTGTTTAGTTTAACCAAAATGCGATACAGCCGCCCATTCTCCATCTCCTTGGCCAGCTCATCCTCCTGCATATCGATCTGACTCTGGAGCGCATCCAGTTGCGTATAGAAGCGGGCACCAATCATTGGCATCAGATCGGTTACCGAACGACGGTTATTCGTGGTGAAGAGGTAACTATTACAAAGATTACAATTAATTAATACAGATCAGTTTTTGACAGAGTTAAAGCTAAGCTTACACTATAAAGTTACGCAGATCGGTGGAGTAGTTTCGCGTGACCATGTCGATGCTCGACTGGACATTGTCGCGTTGCACGGATTGGAGGCAGCGGCAGGCCAGCGCTAATACTAAGCGACCCAAAGCGGTTAGATCGTCCTATGAAATTAAAGAATTATGAATATTAAACATGTGGAAATAAATAAAATAGATTTCCTCTCATTACCTGCTGATGCATATTGACAAGAGCCAATGGATTGGCTGCATTGGGATCGAATTGCGTAATATCCGAGATGCAGCAGGAGCTAAACCGCACACGCTTGCCCGTCACTATGATCTTTGTGGGATCCAGAACCCTAAGAAAAAAAGATAATATCACAATTAAATTAATGGAAAATCAGGGCCTGCGATTTAACTTACTTGCAAGCAAGACCCGCCTGATGGATGGCCCTCAGGCCGGCGGTTAGCTGCATAATAATCGACCAGATGGTGGCCTCCGGCAGCAAGGGTCCATTGCTGGTTCGCTGCATGTTGCTCTTATGACTGTAATAATGAATGGGAATGTTATCAAAGGATCTCTGCTGTTTGTTGCATTTGAATAAAAACTGACCTGAAGGGGCGTGCCTCGCCTTGGAATGGATCAGTGTAACCGTTGGTCTCTGGCGCCGGTGTAAAGTATTTGGCCAGCAATGTTTGTGAGCCGGGATAGTAGTCGTACACTAATACTAAAGCTGTTTGGGAATGCGAATTTAACATTATTAACATGATTATAGAAATACTTTTATCGCGGGACTTAGTTCTGTTAAATCTCAAAAGGTATACAACATCAGAAGTTACTTGTTTTAATCTTTCTTTGATAATTTTATATAATTCATGATAATGTCTCTTTAATATTACCAACGTGCTTTGAAGCCATAAATAGCAAATAGTTGAATCAGTTATCGTAATCGGTTTAGACAAGTCAACAATCTATGTTTTATTATTTTCCTGATTACTATTCTTTGATTAGCAAATTCAACAAGGTCTATTTTTAATCACAACAATTAAGTGGTCTTGCTAACTGGTATTCAAGGTACTTTAAGTAATTTTTACAAACAATTTCAAGGTACTTTGATGGTCTTTGATGGTTTTATTACATGGTTTTTACTCCCAGGAGCAGCATTTATACAACACATACTTGACTCATGATTAAATTGATGACTTAACCCAAATCACCTTTCCCTCAAACACTCACAGTTATCACCAAATGCTTTCGTCGTGAAGACCTCACGCAATTGTACCACATTCGTGTGCTGCAGCTTCTTCCACATCTCCACCAGCGTCATGCACTTGGTCGACTGCAGGCGGAACCCTAAAAAGCACATCATATTTAAAATTAGTTAATTGGAAATACTCGAAAGAGCAATAAACAGGTGGACATGTGCTCACCGTGTAACCTTCGCAGGCAGTATTTGTAGCCCGTCGTGTTGTGCGTGGCCCGGTACGTGCTGGCGGGTAGCGTTAGTTTGGCGTGCATCGGCTGTGCCGGCGGCTCTAGGGGATATAGGGCATGATAGTTATCCACCTCCATGGGCAGGGCATGCTGTGCTGCCTCCGCTGCGTCCATGATCAGATTAGAGATCTCGTTGCGGGCAAGGATTTCGGAACGCATCTCATCCGGCATAAAAAAGGCCGATTCCAATTGCGTCTTCGGTTGCAGCGTGATCACGTTAGACGCCGGTCCCGGATAAACATGGCCCGTGTACATGAGCGCCGATGGAACGCCGCCAACGGCGCTCATTGGCGCCACAGCACTGACGCCATGGTGGGCGGGATGCGTTGTGTCCACCACCACGGAATTGACAACGGGTTGGCTGTTCTGTGCGCTGGCAGTTGGATAGAAGTAGATGGTGCCGCCGACATTCTCCTGTAAAAATAAATGAGAAGCAGAATTAGCAAGACGACTTCTTCGGAGGAATATTTAACACATCACCAACCTGATGGACGCTCGTGGGCAGCGTTGTGGGTATGGGCGAGGCTCCGTGCGGCGTCATACCGTGCGGTGGTGACTTTTCGCCGGGCCCACCGCCCGCCAGCATGGCCGCCGTGGGCGATTCCTGGCGTAGCATGGCTCCTCGACCCTTTAGCGGTGTTTGAGCGGACATGCTGCTGACAAAGGGAGCGGCGGCGGGATTCGGTGGTGCGCCACTGATGGCTATGGGGGCGGAGACAGCCGACACTGCTCCACCGCCCACCTGTAGTGACGGCGGCTGCTGCTGCTGTTGCTGTTTTTGGGGATGCTGCGACTGCTGTTGCTGTTGCTGCTGCTGCTGTTGCTGTTGTTGTTGTTGTGCTATGTTGACAGTGGCAATGGAGGCGGTCTTCTGCAGGGTGAGCATGGAGGCGCCTCCGTTGGCCGTTTTACTAATGGTCACGGAGGCGGCTGAGGACACCGACGACGTGGATGAGGGCACTGAGGCGGCCGCGGCGGCTGCTGCTGCGGCTGCTGCTGCTGCTGCGGCGGCGGCTGTTAACCCATTGACGCCACTGAGCCCATTACTCAATTGCATGGGCGCGTTGTGATATGGTGCGTAAAAGTTGGGCGACGAGTTAATGCGCGTTGGAATGAACTCGGGCGACTGCGGTGTGACCTGTGGGGAATCCATTTGATTAAATGACTCAACTAGGGGATTCTTAGGAGCTTAGACTTGGCTTATCTATTAGGCAAGAGCTTGCGAAAGGGGATTTAACTTAAAGCTAAGGTTTTAAACTACTTTTTTAATGGTTTCTATAAATTGTAGTCATTAAAAGAAGTAAGAGAAGTCTCTTATCTCACTAAATTCCCTTAATCAACATTGTAATTAAATCAACTTTCGCTGGATCTTGTTAATTATGACAAAAACACACACAAATAGATATATATATATATATATATATATATATTAAAAATATACATATATACATTTTAAGGAATATAGGATTTCTAAATTTAACTACTTCTTCTACTTTTAACAAACACACTATTCTATTTATCTATTTATCTTTTCCGAAAGAGGATACTAAACCTCTACTGAAGCAGGTACATATATGCTACAACTCTAAAACATTATCTCTGGATGTCACAGATCACAGACAGAACAAAAACGAGGGGTGGTGGGTGGGTGTAGGTAGGAGCTTTCAACCAGATATTTAGGGCTTTACCTGGGACTTTTTATTTAGGGGCGAATCCAAATTAAGTAGTGAGAACCCGTTATTCAGCCCATAACCGCTCGGTGTGGCGACATTCTGTCGATTCTGAGATATAATGGAGACACCAAAAATCAGTTTAGATTCAGAGTAAGGGAGCGCACAGAAAAGTCAGAGAAATACAAAAGAAAAGAGAAAAGAACGAGAAAGAGGAAAATATGATATTCAGTTAACCAAAATAATAAGTAGATTTTGGAGTTATCATTCGAAATTACAGATATGAATAGGGGAGAGTAGCAAACATAATTAAAGCAGGAGGGTTTGTGGAAATTTGAGTTTTTTTTGTAGTTCCCCATGTAAGCTAGATATGAAGTATGTTTTTTCTATGTCTTTACTATCTTATCTGATGTCGACAGCAACTCGAAATAACAGACTGTGCAGGGCCGTTTGTCTAAAAAAATGTATATAGGCGAGAACATTAAGTTCTTTGCTATGAAAGACAGAGATGTTGAAGTATATAGTGTAGTATTTGACTAGATTAGTCGACTTTTAACCAATAGGGAATACTATATTATATAGATTGAACCTATAATAAAATAAAAATACAAATTTATAGAATATTTTTGGTCCTTTTACAACCATATCTCAAAGAACATGTATAATTTTTTTTAATTTTAGTAATTTCTGAGCTTCATTGTCCTTTCCTTTCCTGCTTCTGATTATTACTCAAAAATATTTGAAATTATTTGTTGTATCCAAATAAAAACATCAAGGACTATAATACCCCCTAGAAAATACCCCATTCTACCTGCACTTTCATTACTTAATCATTGCTTTGCTCTGCTCCATTGGATTTGCTGATCTTTGAATTATTTAAATGAATTTCGAGCGAAAAATACACGCAAAATGCAATTAAATTCCATATAATTTGCCATTAGCACACTTGCAGGGCAATTATGCAGCGGCAGCAGCTATCACAATGGCCTCCATTTAAATATTTTATTGTTAATAATGCTACACAGAGCTTTTCCAGTTCATATATATATATATATATGGACTTTTGCACACCCCAGAGAGCGAATAAAAAATCCATGCATAAACACAAATTGATATTTAACGTGCACACACACAATATACCGACTTATATGGCAGTTTGTTGTGTGTGGTTCCTAAAATAATAAAACCAAAAAGTCGGTCAAGTGTATATTATGTGCGGCTGAGCGTTGAAATTGAAATGTTTCGAAGCAAATTGAGTGAAAACAAATAAAGCATAATTAAAATTACTCGAGCAAACAACGTGGCCAGCTGTTAACTTTTGGGGCACAAGTATGGCTAGCAGCTGTTTTTTGTTCGGTTAATAAAGTTATAAGAACTTCAACTGCTGTGTTATCGTGTCAATGAGGACTCTCGGGGGGACTCTGATTGCTTAAAAAGTGAGGATAAGAAAATGAAAACTTACCATATATGTTGCGAGTTTACTCTCTGACGGTATACCATTCGTTTGCGAGAAGAAAATTGGATCCATAGCAGCCGTATCTGGAAATGGTAGAGGGAGAAGCTTGGCATTACTACACACACGCACATGATGATAATTGATTAGAAATCAATTAAACAAACATCAACAGAAATACTTGGTTTGGTGTGTAAGTAAGTGTGCTGTTGTGTGCCATCGATAAGCCGCCTGTCTACCCCATCAAACTATTCCACACTCTGTGTTATTATATTTCTCTTCTGTTGTTATTCCTCTCTTTTTATATTTTTGTTATTTTCCACAGTTATCGGTGCGATAGGAGGAGGCCTAGCATTTTTTGGAGTATGCGCAATATATGGTATATATAGATAGACGACCGCTTCTAATTCCGCTTCATTTTTTGTTGTTATTGCCAGTCAAAGTTAAAGACGCAATTTCTGCGGTAAACAACAATAACTATATAGGCGTCGTCGGGTCTCTTTTGAATTTGCATCTTTCACGTTTCACCGAAAAGAAATATATGGTATGTATTCCCCAATTTTGTGGCTCAGCAGATATGTCTCAGGTGTTAATCACTATACCTTCCTGCTATATAGATAACTTGGAGGCAGCGGCGACATGACGAATCAAACGTTCTTATGCTTTAAACTATATAGCCTCCTCTCGCTTTTTGAACAGATATTCGAGTGCTGAATCAATGCTATGTGGACTCTGATTTTTCATTTTGCAAAGGAGACTTTGTGAAAGTAAAAAAAAAAAAAAAAACAAAAATGAAATGTAATTATAAAAGCAAAACATTTGCTTTTGCACCACTTTCGGGGTACGGGGCCAATGCCTCAAGTGAAAACAAGTGATATTGGCCTTGAATTCTCTATATATATATATATGCACACCCCACAGATACTTGTACGTTGTACGTACGTAAACTTTTTATATTTATATGGAGCAGGTTGTATTATTCGCATTTCGTGCAATTTCGGGTGGAGAGAGCGAGATGCAAGTCGAGAGCGTATTTATTTATTGATTGAATTTTAAGTAAGTCGGAGAAAAGCTTTGGGTTTATTCCATATCTTAAATTCCAAGAAATCAAAATGTAGATTTTATATTTCCGTTGAAATTACTGCTTTTATAAGATTTTTTTTTTATATTTTCAATTCTATCTAAACGGCAATTAAAGATTAAATTTAAATAAGCAACATTGTAATTCTTATTTCGTTATTGATTAAGCAACAAAAAATTCTTTATTTAAAAAATACTTTTATATTTATTTATAAAGATTTAAGTTAAATAATTATGTTTAGATAATCCTAAATGATTTACTTGAATTATTTGATTTATTTTATATTTGAGACAAGTTAAGTAAATTAAAGAAAAAATGTCCTAAAGAACACGTATCTAAAAGATCTTTATATTTACAGATAATAATTAAGATCCCTATTTAATTCCTTATAAATCAAAGACCAACAAATTATTGAATAACAAGGAGTAACACAAAGTTATTTGAAAGATATTTCGATTTATTGTTTCCACTGTTAACAATTAAAATCCTTCCTTAATTCCTTACAAATCAAAGCCCAAAAAATAATAAAAAATATTTATAAGAGCTCCCACTAGTTGTCAAAGATCCCAATTTGTTTACTAAACAACAATTTCATTTAATTTAAGCACACTGTGCTCGTTGATGATGCCGTTTCCATATAAGTAATATTTTGTGGCCCGATTTTATTTATTTGACTTCGAATTCGAAAACAAACACAAGAACAAGAAAAAGAACGAGAACAGAACGAATGCGAAACGTTTTAATTGAATGCCTATGTTAATGATAATTATTATGTTATGTGAGTGTGCGCGGTATTATTTGTTTTTATTCACCAGAGTATTTACGAGGAGCAGAGGGGAAGGGCAGAGAGAAACAGACAGGGTGGGCGATAACCTGTTACCTGTGCAGTCACAGTTTGAGAGCCACAAACAGGTGTTTTTCCAACTTACTTGGACATGACCGACGACGACACACACAGTGCCTTTAGAACCGCTGAGAACGAACCCCAGGTAGTCGTTGTCTTCACTTTACATTCGCATTTATATTTGCATTTACATTTACATTAATTATAAGCCATTGAATTTTTATATTTTGGCATGACGTCGGGTGAAAATAATCAGTAAATAGCCGCTATAAGTCTATATTTCACGGACTTTACACGATCAAGTTCGGTATGTATAGGAAACCAATGATTATTGGGCTGTTTGCTTTTCGTCGCGGTGAAATTGCTTCGGTTTTTGGCTTTGGCTTTGTTTTGCTTCAAAGATCACGAACGCGTTCATGAAAACACGTCTATATGTATTTTATTTATACGTATATATAGTCACACGTTTGGGGAGCGGGCCAAACAATAACAAAAAGTACGCTGTTACGTCACGTAACGCGAATATGTAGATGTGGCAGAGCGGTGGTTCGTATAGCTGCTAACCGCATGTAACGCTCACTCCGTCACTTTGTTTTCTTTATATTTCGTGCTATTTGAACACTTGGTGTAATGCATATTCAAGCGGGGGATCGGTTAAGATCGGTTAGTATCGGTTTAGATCGAAGACCCACCATCGATCGCGCCACGAACCGCGACGAGAAAATCACAAGCCACTAGCCCCACCAACCTAGCGGCAGCGCAGCGTTCTCTCAACTGAAAAGGGGAGCCGGAATCGGAATGGGAATGGGACAGCGATTGGGGAAAAGTGACTGCAGAGCGGTCCCACAGTACAGTGGGAGGAAATGGCAGAAGAATCGGATTAACATTGTCTCAGCAAGAAAAGAAGTTATATGTATTTGCAGTTATTGCAAAAGTTGAAACAAAAATGAGGCATTGATGTTGAATATTTTCAATATCCATCCCAAGTCTTTTTAAGAACCTTGTTTGAAAATTCCATCCATTTCTTTATATATTTACGCTACCGACAATAGAAAAATATCTGACAGATCCTTTTAAGATTCACGATATTTGATATTTTATTTAAATATAAACTATTATTACAACACATTGAAAAATTAATTTAATTTAATTTAATTTCATTTATTAATTAATTAAATTGAATTTAATTTAATTGTTTAATTTATTTAATTGATTATAGAAAATTAGAGAATATACTTCTTAGTTATCACTCAATTCCAGTTAGACTTGGCTATTTGTCCCACTGTGCAGAACTCAAGAGCAAGTCTGAGAGCGAGTGGGGGCCAGCTCCACAGTGCTGCTCAAACTGTGTGACGATGACAGACGAGCGGCGAAGACAAAGTGGGCGTGTGGCGTAGTGCGATGGGTTTGGTGTGGTGTGTTGTGGTGTGAGAGTCTGCTTGCTCGCCAGCTCGATTAACTGTAAATATGTGGCCATCACTGCAGTTGTTGGTGTTGATTTTACTGCACCGACAGCCAAGCCTCTAAGAGCCAAAAATTTGTTTTATACTAATTAAGGGTTTATTATTATCTTTCAATCATTTAAATAGTTTTTGAATTATGCATATTTTAGAATTTTTAACATCTTTAAAGTAAATCCAAAAAAATGGTTTTGAATTTAAGGAATTGCATTTTTTTGTCAGGCTACAAAGCAATAGTTTTCTGCCCAACCATGTTTCTTTAGTTTAACATTGTATTAATTAATTTTAAGGAAACCCTCTATTATTTTTTTACCCCCAATTTCCACTGTGGGTGGGAAAGTTCAAGCAGAGAAGGCACACGCGCAACGTTAACAAGCACACAAAAACAATGAAAATCCATTCGTTTTGTTTGTTTATTTTATTTCTCTTACAGCACAACGAAGTGTGCACAGTTTGAGAGGCCCTACAATTCCGATTCCGATGCCGACTTCGATTCCAATGACCCCTATTATTCCTATAACGTTTGGCGGGGAGAAATGCACTCAGATTGTGCGATCATGTGTTTGTTGTTTGGCCCCATCATGATTGCCGAAACGAGTTTTTTGCAGTTCTAATTATGGTCAGGCATTATTATTATTATAATTATTATTATTATAAACGATCATCTGATAAGTCGGCGGGAGGGAGCGTATAGTCCACACGTGGCCATCGCGCCATGGCATGCAAAGCTGTCAGTGTAATAATAATTCACTCGCACACACATTTGTAAGTACATAATAAATGAAATATTTATAGTCAAGGCTTTGGCTTCATTATCAGCCCAACCGCAGTCAATGACGGGTATATCTCTACTATATATGTACATATGTATATAGACGAACACATATATGTTACACATCAGGGCTATAACTCAATGAAAATACATATTATATTGATTGGAGCCTAAAAATTATGTATTATCAGCTGAGGATCACACGATATTGATAGAAAAATAAAGTTTGACAACGAACGATCGCCGGCTGCAGCACACTATTATTTTTCAGCTTGAAGATAAGAGAATTTTGACAGCTCTACCTAAAAATAAACTAGTAACAACAAGCCCATAAATCTTGATTTCAGTTATTACAAAAAAATATATGAATAACATAGGGCAGTAACAACGGCAAAAAGGTTAAATAAAAAAAATCGAAAGGAAACTGCTTTAAAAATTTAAAGGCTAGAAAAAATAACTTGTATTACATTTTTATGAAAAATACAAAATAATGTACAAAAATATAACGATAGTTGTAAAAATAAATCCTATTTGTTGCTTTAAAAAATAAAAACTCATGTAATAGCCTGGGAAACCATTGCATTACTTGGCAAATCACTTTATTAAGTAAATGATTAGCTAAGCAATTTATTTATAGCAAACAGCAATAATTACAGAGCAATCTAAATATTAAATAACTAATTAAAAAATAATTTCAAAGACTCAATGGAAGATTTCGGTTCATTACTATATTTTTGTTTAGTCAAGAAAACAGGTTACTAATATGTTCAATGAGCTTGAACTTTTGAGCTACTTAAGCTTTGCTAATGAGATACGTTTAAAGTTTAAACAAAACGAGATAATATTTACTTGAGTTAAACGGGCTAAAAAATATTAGTTGCCTATGTAGCAAATGGGGATTTTTAGTATTACAAATTAATAAATATTAATCTTTTGAAAAGATCTTTTGGATAAATTTATCATATTACTTTTGATTTCGATAGTGACTTGGAACAACTTATGCTAAGACTGGCTTATGAGCTTGAACTTTAAACTTTTATGATTTGTTTATGCCATTTATAGTTTCAAGTTAAATATTAAACATAGTTGTGATATGAGTGCAATATTAGACTGATTTATGTATTATATAATTCGAAAAATAAATCGAATGGAACTACTACTCAATGCTACTTGAAACTGATTACAATTTCAATTACATTTTTTTTAACTCTTATCAAATATATCAATTTAAAACAACATTTTATGATTTTCAGATTCTTT
The DNA here is from genome assembly GCA_008042675.1 of Drosophila seguyi. Classification (NCBI taxonomy): domain Eukaryota; kingdom Metazoa; phylum Arthropoda; class Insecta; order Diptera; family Drosophilidae; genus Drosophila; species Drosophila seguyi. The sequence continues at coordinate 20,993 of VNJU01000112.1, forward strand.
AAAATGTATTTGAAGTATATCCAAATAATGAAATCATTTATCTAATAACCAACCTATTTTCCCACCAATCTATTTCCTCCGTTCGAGAATAAATTAATAGTCTTGGTGGGAACCACCGCCAAACATGGCGATTACTCTTCTGCCGGCTTCTGTTCGCTGTTCTCTTTGGCCGTCGAGTGTCTGTCTCTCCATCTCTAAACTTGGCCAACAGAACCGTAAACCGCTTGTCAATCGTTTTTTACTGCTGATTGCAATCTGAGCTTGATATCGGGCTGCTGCTGCTGCTGCTGCTGCTACTTTTGCCTTTGCTTTGTTGTTGGCCAACAACAGACAAGTTTGGTTGGTTTTCTGCCAGTGGCAACAGCAACGCGGCAACACTGAGCCACACTGAGCCCCAACTGAGCAACAGTTTGACCCAATTTTTTGCCAAGCAACAACAGCTGCTTTCAATCATAGACGCTCGAGCCGAACAGCTGTGCAAGCGATTCGAGCGGGGGAGAGGTCATCGAAGGGGGGAGCCGGCATTCATGGCGGGGATAAGCCAACAACTGCCAGACACTGGGCAGCACACAAAACAATTGCGAAAGCGAAAACTCAAACTCAAGCCCCGAAACCGTCCGAAAATGTAAATTGTGTGTAAATATGTACACATGAAATTAAGCCTACGCGCTCTTTATATTATTTATTCGCCGCTCGTATTCATTTTCGTATGCATGCGATTTCGACAGCGCGAAGTTTTAAATTTTCGAAATGCGGCCATTGAGTTGACAAAGAAAAGGAGAAAAAAAATCACAAAGAGGAAGGGCGGGAGATGGGAGGGTGACACCAGTAGCGGAAGTTGTAAATGTGAAGCGAGTCGAGCCGCAAAATGATATTCAGCAGACGGAGCCTCAAGTCTTTCTACAGTACAACTTCAATACTCTTTGACACATTGAAGGAAATATTACAATTTATTGCCTTTTTTTCTTTCACAAAAATACCCTTAATAAATATACAAATTGTAGGTAATAGAAAATTGCATTTGAATAAATAAAACCTAATACATGTCCGTATGTAGAGGAATTCGTAAATAAACAAAACAAAGGTAGTAAAGTAGGGTGAAACCTGCATAAGCCCTGTATTTTTTATCTTTAAGCGTGAAACTTAACCTGCAGTTCAAATTCCACATTTCACAACTGTATCTGTCACAAATAAACAATTTAATAATACGGAACCTCCGCGTTATAGAAGTTGAACTGTAGAAACAAAGCAGAGGCGACGACAGCACTTTGTGAAAGTTCTTTTTCGTGTGTCTCTCTTCCTCTCCCTATCTTTGTGTCTTTTGCTGATTCTTCTTTGTATGTCTCAGTTTCAGAGTCAGCATTTGATTGATGCCCTCGTGTGATTGACGAAACAAACAAATACACGCAAGCCGTGTTGGGTTTTTTTTCGGGGTTAAGGCTTCCAAATTATTATGAGAAAATAATATTATTTACTAACCATATTACTGAACAAATAAAAAATTTGTATATATGATTTCTCAAAAATTTCAAAACATGTTTCTTTAAAATCCCCATGTTATTGGGTTCGGTCTCCGCCCCTGGCAACAACAACACTTTACCTTGTTGGGGGTTAACACATGTCACGCATTATATTCCGATTCTCAACTGTTTGTTTTCTTTCGTTTTTTGTATTATCGCTCCACTTTTCCAGCCCGTTTACCGTTAAGACCTCCACTCACACACACATACAGTAAAACACTCACTTGCACACACCGACAGCACTCGCTTATGATAATTCCAGAGGCGTGGGTGCAAAAAGGGGCGTGTTTTGTTGTTTAGTTGGTTCGGCGATTAAAAACGCGCGACGCCGTTCGCTAACGCTCGCGACCGCTGACAAAGAGTGAATAACAAGAAACACGGAAAGGTGAGCAAGGCGGCGAACAGAGAGAAGCACAGCAGAGATATAGAGAAAGAGAGAGCGAGGAAGGAAAATAAAAAAAAAAAACAAAAACGCAAACACCTCTCAATACAAAAACACGAAGCAAAGTGCAAAAGCAAACAGCCAGGCGCAACAATGCGAGACAAGCACCAACAAAAACAAAAACAAGCACAGCCGCAAAGGCAACAAATAAATAAAGAAAACCAAAACGAAATCCCCGACGAAGCGAAACAAAACAGCAAAAGAAAAAACGAGAAACGTTGTGACCGCGTGATAATACAGTTTTGGAAGCATTGCATGGAGGAGAGTCGGAGATAATAAAGACAAATATTTCCAGGGAAGAGAAGGGCAAGAAGGGAGAGGGGTAAATTTGATAATGGCAATTGAAAATGGGGGAAAAGATGGGAAAATATAATGCAAAGATAAGCGCCATTTAGATACGTTAATTATAGTATATATTAAAAAGTAATTTAATTTGATAATTATCAGTTTATCAATAAATTAGTTCTAGCTTCAAGTATTATATTTGTGAAGGGAATCTTTATTGGAATAGTCCCTATAAAACAGAAGTTAATTAAGTTTAATTCTTATGGAATGCCTCTACAATGGACTTATTTTTTAAATACAGTAAAAATGCATCAAAAAATTGCTTTATTTTATGCAAATTTAATACCTTTTAAAATGATTAAAAAAATTATAATAATCCTTGTTTAATTCCTGTAGAACATCTTCACCATATGGCTGACACAGCAAAGAAAAAACAAATCTGATTTAGGACAAGTTCATATCCTGCCAAGAAGAAGAGCTCTCCTCCATTTGCATGTGTAGACCAGCGGAAATCCGTGCTGCTGTCCCACCAGCATGGGAGGAGATAATGACACGGACCAACTAAAGCCAATAAAACTGGCCGACATTCGCTCCTTTACTCCCGTTACCGTTGCCGGATTGCCATATTGTTCAGATTCGGCACGTGTCCGGTCCACGCACTTGGCCAAATTGCTTTATGGCCCACTAGACTGTGGGCCCAGGCCCAGCGGCATATTTACGAGATAAATCGTAAAGGGAATGGTTTCGGAATACACGCACAGAAAATATGTACACTCTTACATAGAAGATTAATCTGTGAAGGATAATTTAATATGATTTAAAAAATAAGATTGATTCTATATATTTTTTATAATTTTTCTTTCACTTTTAATAATCCTATTCAAGGTATGAACTCTTTAAAATTATCCTTAATTTTCACCATTATTTTCCTCTGTGCATATGGTTATTTCCCATTATAATGGGCGGAAAGTGAAGGAAGCGGACAAAGCCAGGACCTGGATCCAGACCCAGACCGAGAACCAGAAACCGCCCCGTCGTATGAGTAATGCCAATGTGTGTGGTGCAGCCCAAGGGCACAATCTGATTTTTGGCAAGCAAAAAGGCGAAAAAGCGAATGCGAAATTAAATAGACAAATTGTGTGAAAGGGGCTAGAGAAATAACAGGAAGGGGGAGAAGATATAGTGCTGTGTGTTGTCATTATTAGCCGTTTGCCAACAGAAAAGCGTGGAAAAGCCAGGGAAAAGCCCGGTAGTGTATGTAAGAGACTTGTGCGTGCCAACGGAGGAATGTGTTGCATACTTTGCTGAGCTGCGAAATAAAAACAATACGAATAATAAGAGCGAAATGTAGACTAAAAGCTGTGCAGCAAAAACAAAAGTGCCAAGTCTGGCACATTAGCGACGACAACATGTCTGCAACGTCGTCGTCGTCGTCGTCGCAGCAGTCGCTTGCAACGCGATAATTAAATTATGGGGCATCCACAACACAAAGCCAGAACGGCGACGCTGCGAGGGGGGGAAAACTTGCGCTTATATCGCACTAATTCCGATATGGTATATATACTGCATCAAAAACCCTGATGCCACCACTAATCGAGGGTGATCCGCTTGGCAAGATTTCAAAAGAAATCGTAACTTCGTAATCCACTTTACCATGTCGCAGCACTGCTCGTCGCATTATGTGAACTTTCCTTTGGGGTGGGAAAACCCTTTATTCTTATCTCATCTGGCAACCGCATGCAAGCTTTGTAATTTGCAAACTGCAAATTGCTTTTAAGCTGCAAACTACTGGTAATTGTTTTAAAATTGGCTTTGTTACAGTGAGAACTCACTTTCCATAATGCCCTTGGTTTATATTATATATATATATATATAATATACAATTTATGAGCAACTGTTTTGGCAGGTTACCCTTGTAAGTCTTAAATTTAATTCTTTAAGTTAAATTGTGTATGAAATATGAAGTTAACCCTCACTAAATATGGTTCTAAATTGTTCTTTTATAAGTTACAAAAAAATCCTATTTATTCTGACATTTTTTCTACTAAAAGTGAAGTAAAAAGTGCAACAAATAAAAATATATTCCATTCAAACCTATTAACATAATATCTTTCTTACCTAACAATATATTCATCATACAAAGTTCCCACTAACAAGCTCTATATTATACTTATTAATATTAATAATATTAATAATAATAATATAATAATAATTAATATTTATTTCAAGACCTTTGCTAAGCACATATCCATTGATGTTAATTGTCGTAAAGCTTAAGACTTCATAAATTACTCAATATATGAGTACAAGAAAGTATTGTAAAAGAAAAACTGACAAACTATTATTAAGCCCGGAAACTTAAATAATAAAGACCTTCTAAAACGCCATTAAAAAAGACTACGTAGATAGCTAAATTTAGTGACAAACAAAGTAAATTTTGTGTGAACTGCGTTTGATGGAAAACCTATTTGCAGGCAATTTAAATGAAATTTTGTAAACAAAAGGAACGGAACGCAAAATACACAAGCCCACTAAGGACTTCTCCTCCGCGCCATGAAAATCAATCGATATATATAGTTTTTTTTTTTGCGTATATATATACTTTCGATACAGTTTCCATGTTTCGTGCACTTGTCGCATAACAACAAGAACCTTTCACCAATCGTTAGACAATAAAAAAAGTTGACAAAAATAAAATTAAGCTCAACTCTCTGTTTTTTTTTTTGTTTTGCAGAAATGAATAAAACGCGAGGCGGATAGAGTGAAGGCACTTCTATTTGGGGGGCTTTTAGTTCAGTTTTGTGCGTCACTAAAGTTGGGCGAAAATATTTGCACAGCGGTTTCCCAACCGCCGAACGCTTTCCTTTTGTTTGTTGCTCTCCACCTCCTTCTTTCTGTTTTATGTTTTATGGGCCGTAAACAAAAGCCTAAATTGAATGTTTGGCGATTGAAAGCCCGAGAGAGATGGACGAAATCAGCAATGGCCAACAGCTGGTCTAGAGTTCCCATTAAAGAGATGTCCATATAAGGGAACCAGTTGCTTGGCAGTTGAAACCAACGTTCTAACGTCACGAAAAACTTGAGGAAAATGGCCACGAGGGCAATAAATCATGAGGTAATACATATTTTAAAATGCTTGACTGAAGGACTGAAATACCCCTTCCCTTTCAATTATTAAACATAAAGATATGAAATACTCTCTTGGGTTATGCTTTTGATTTCCTTACCAGATGGTATTTTTTTTAGGAGTCAGACTCCCCAGATCTTGAGATCTCCAATTTCGTTTGTGGAGCTCTTGTTTTTGAGGAAAAAGCCAGCCCAAAAACAGTTCAGAGACCATTGGCAGAGCAGCAAAAAGGAGCCAGTCGGGGAAACCAGTTCTCAATTGCGAACGGACACAAGAAGCAGCAGGAGGAGCACCAGGAGGAGTATGGGGAGGAAAAGCGCTGGCCATCAACAGGTAACCCAGTGCACCTACAGACAACGCTGCACCAGAAGTTGCCATCGCCAAGGCACGATTCTGTAGGAGCCGGGAGTGTGGAGTGAAGTCAATGTGTTCCGTCAGCTGCCGATGCCCTCGGAGCTGCTGCTGCTGTTGCTGCTATTGTTGATGTTGTTGTTGTAGTTGTTCTGGTTGTTCTTCAGCATTGTGTAGTTGTTGTTACTTTTGTGTCTTTTGTTTTGACGCCACCAAAAGAGTTGATCGGCTGAATTTTTGGGCTTCGCTAAACTGGTTTAAAAAAGAGTGCATCCAGTACACTCAGCCCATTCAACCCCCTTCTTAATATTTATTCCCAGGCTTTTCGAATGTGGTTAATACCGTCGAGAAAGGGTTTAATGTTTTGGATTAGTTTTATGAACTGAGATAATGGATAAATAATGATTTTTTTTAATCTTTTATGATCACTCCTTTTATAACAGATAAAACCCCAAAAACGGATGCCCATAAAAGATTTAAATGGAATAATAGCCTCACATAACACAAAATTTTTGTAAAAATTCAACCAAAAATCCAAAGATTCTTCCCATAATCTAATTAAATCCCAAATTCTAACAAAGTTCCAATAAAAACTATGCACTATAAAGAGCATTACCAGTTTCGTTGCTTGCCATACAAGTTCCTTCAGTTTCTTATTGTTTTGACTTTCGCAAAAGGGCAGGGAAACCGAGGAAGTGGTTTTTCCTGCCGTACCTGTATGAGTTTCCCTTCTTGCTTGCTGCTTCTCTTTCTTCATCTATATTTCTCTATTCTCATGTTGTTTTTTTAATTCGTAAGGACAAAGAAAATGCAGAAGATTGCAAAGTGTGGAACTTGTTCCTGATCCTGGAGGGGTTGCAAGGAGCACAGAAAATGGGAATCTGAGAATTTCCAGGAATAAGGCATAAAAGGCAACAGAGGCGAGGGAAAACAATAATCGATATGGCATCGGAGAGCGAGGAATGCACATTATTAAAGGGGAAACACGGATAGGCCAGGTCCCGGGGTAGATTGATTACGTCGAGAGTCTCAGTTCTCCTCAACTGAATCCCTCTATTTATCCCTTGCCCTTCGCTCCGCCGCTTTGTTCCCTTGGTCACGTCCTCGTAATTGCCAATAATCACAAGATGCGCCTCGGAAGGAAAATTCAATTTACATGCCGCAGTAAAGCGAGAACGAGGTGAAACACAGAACTAAATTACAGGATGACCCCGGTGAGAAGCCTGGCAGAGGTGACACTACAATTAAGTTTAAACAAAAATCTTTAAATAAACCTTTTCGGTTTCACTACCTTTATTTATCAAAAATAATTATTTTGAATTGCAAAATTAAAACTATAGAAATAAATACATCCATATGTATTCTTAAAAAAATATATACTAAATACTATAAGGAAATTTTGTTAAAAACAAAATTACCCATCAATTATCATAATGAATTTTAATAATGAATTTAGTTTTTATAAATATTTCAAGATTTAATGATTTAAAGAATTGAAACCTACTCAAAATATGATCATTTTCAAACTTATTCTTGATAATATTATTTAACTTAAAAGAGATATTATATTGTTTAACAAAAGAACATTTTCACAAAAAGTAAGGCCCGTTGAAATTACAGGTTGACCCCCTGGGCGAGAACGCTTATGAAATATGCCAAAGGTGACTTTCAATTAAATGCCACCAGCTGGCTTTTTTCTCTCTCCTTCCCTGTGTTTGTTTGCTGTGTGTTTGATTTCATTTGATTTGCATTTGTTATTTACTTTTGTGTTTGTTTCTACACTTACCTGCCGGGAAGAAATTGTTCAAGAACGTTGACATTTTTCTCTCTCGCTTCTGCTTTCTTCAGTTCCTCTTTTGTCTCTTCTCTGCCCGCCGCTTACACTGTTTTTGTTTTCGTTTATAAAGTGCACTGAGTAAAAAACAACTGATCTTTCCTTTTTTTGTTGTTCTCGTGTTTTTCGTTTGTTTTTTCGATTTTTTTTTGTAGATTTTTTAGTTTTTTTTAATTATTCGTAGAAAATATTCAAACAAAAATTTAAATAATACATACAATCCGCGCTTAACTTCTAAAATTCACATTACACATTTTCACATCGTACGTTTCGATTATAATTATTTTTTTATTTTTTTTTTAGTTTTTTACGAAAGTTTTTTCAGTTCTTTGCGATTAAAATGCATTTTCGGGCAAATGAGATTATTAACAATTGAGGCGCGTCGACTGTAAAATGCAAAAAAGAGAAAAATTAGAACGTTTAGTAACACATGAAAGGAAATAATTATTGTTTTTTAATAAGTTTTTAGGAATTCGTAGCCCCCTTCACCCCATATAACCCAACATTGATACACTCACACGCACGCATTGCGTGGGCCGAACGCATAACTGTGAAGGAAACACAGTTCTCTTTACAATTGTTGTTCATACACTGTTTGTTTTTGCAAAAGGGCGACAAAATGAAAACCAAAAAGCAACAGCACATTAAATGGAGTGAGAGGGGTGCTGGTGCTGATGCTGCTGCGGCTAAGTGCGTAGGTGTTTGGGACGCTTTTTTACACATATACAGGCACAATTGCGCGCATATTTGTTTTACAGCTCCTTCCATTTCTTTTTGCACTCTGATACACTTTTTCACAAGAAGTTTTTCATATTTATAGAGTGTTATATTTAAAATCCACCAGCACAGCACAGACACTCACAAAGGCACTGAACCTGCGCCAACATATTGCGAAGAAAATTTTGCTTGAAATTGGCTACCTATACATTTTCCAGCAAATTTTCGGTGTTTAAAGTACCTACTTTTTCTATATTTGCACATGGCGGGGGATTAACTTAAATATTTTACGTGGTACATATACATTTTACTAACTTTCAACTTTTGCAAATAAGAAAACACACACAAACACAACGCGATTGGCGCTGCACGAATGAAAGGAACACAAAGAAGATCCAACAGCCAAGCCAAATGGAGTCCACAAACGGGCAACAACAACACTAGCGACCCCGCCGCACACCATCAAATGAAAACAAGCCATAAAGGACGTCGGCCTGCGTCGAAACTGTAATACCCTTACATCTAATTTAGACGAATACCTTACCCAAATACGAACTGCCAAAACCGAAAGTGTGTATCAAATTATGTCAAAGAAAAATTTTAAAAAAGTATATATGAATATTATTAATCGATTCTTATCAATTTTTTAATGAAATCGTTGCAAACTTGGTTAGTCCTTTTGAAAGTGAGAAATTAAAAATATAATTAAATATATAGATTGCTTTTCTTATGAGACCAAAATTACGATTTTTTTAAGCTGAGCAACTAAGAAAAGGTAATTTGATTTTCAAACAAAAATTTCCCCAGTTCCAATAATATTTGGGAATTCAAAAAAAAATAATAAATGGGTTGAAATTATTTCCAGAGTTTAATAATTCTACGCTTTCTCTAATATGTTTACTGTTGTACCCTCTGTCAGGGTATGACAACAACAATTACCAGCTGTAGTGCATTTGTGTTTGTATTTGCGGAGTGGTGAAAAATCGTCTGCGTCCAAGTAGTCAGGATATTTAGCAGGACATACATGCCAGGAAGCCCTAGCAATTGGCGTTGTTATACACACACACACGGACCCAGAGACGAGCACGCAAACACACACAGAAACACTCAGATGGGAAATCGGGGGAGTTCAACAGGACCCAACAGCTGGCCACAGGTTGCATTCCACATAGAGAAATGTGGGAGCCCCAGAATGCCATCCACACTCCAGCCATATTTGTGGAACGCGAAACAGCTGGGCTGCAAGGGGGTTGGGGGTAAAAAGGAACCGAAGGAGGAAAACGAAAAGCAAAACGAAGAAGAGGAAGAGGAAGAGCAGGAGGAAATGCTGAGAACAATTTTACTCGTTTGTTTTATTTTTTCCTTAAGAGTGAGAACAGCTGGGACTAGTTTTCAAAAGTAAAGAACTTATTTGTTTATAAGAGATTCGCAAAACGTTGCTCTCTTCACTGCTCTCTCCTTTCGCCTTTTCATTTCGAGTTGCATTAATTAACGATTATTAATTGGAGTAACGAAGCATAAACGCCAACTTTCCACACAACCAAATTCGTATTTTTAAGACGCAATTCGGCAAAAGGTGCGTTCTGCAAAGGTAAACACCAAGCAAAACTATAACCTATACATGTTTTCTAACAAAAACAAATTGCAGAGATGCTAAAATTTGCTCACTTATTTTGTTTCTTTCTTTTTGTTTAATTTCTACCGCTGTTGCACGCACAAACACTCACACAGGCACACACACAAAGCCACAAACAATGCCGAGACCGTCTACTGGCCGTCTAGCTTCTCTTTTGCGGATAAAATCACTGGGGTTACGAGTTTGTTCCAACTTACAGGTCGCCAGATGACTGCACAACCGCCGGGTGACATTTTACTCAGTTGTGCAAGTTTTAGACGAAGCGAAATAAATTAATCTTACATGTTTTTTGGGATTGTTGATATCAAAATATCGATATTTCTAATAAGGACGATATACTTATATCAAAAATGCGATATTTTCATTTGATATTTATCGATGCTTTTACTACGGCTTAGCGGTTAAGCGTAAATGTCAAAAAGGCAAGTCTACACGCTTACAACAAAAATGGTGTACAGGGATGTTAAATGATAATATACTAATATCGTGATTTTTGTTTGCCAAATATAGAAATCGGGATATTTTTATTTGGACGCGTTTGGGCAGCCAGTCTTGCCAGACTTCTTACCCAAGTTATCCACCTTTGTATGAAGGTTTATAACAGTTTACCTTGCATTTGCATTTCTGACCCAGTGCTGACACGCTTTAAGCCATATTAAAGCTAAGCCAGTCCAAATATTATTCCCCCAGAAATTGTTTATTCGATAGAATAATATAAATCAATGAGAGGCGCCCTGTGGATTGGAAAACCAAATGTTTTTTACACAATCCTTTGATTTTGCCTCTTTAGGGCAATATGTTCCTTTCAATATAAAACAACTAATCAACTACAACTAATCTAATGGTAACAAATAATATCACAGTCAAACAGACATATCAAATATTACTTTAGCCACCCGAAAAAAAACAAAGTTTTTAGCCAAAGTGTAACGAAAAATTAGTGTACTAGGGAGACTGTTTAAAATGTTAAACAAATGTTACTTCGATTGAAAATATTCTAAATGGTATTCAGAAAAAATGTCTTCTTGTTCAGTACAAGTGATAATAAAAAAATTAAAGTAATACGTTTACATTTTTTTGTTATTAATCGTTTAGGCATAGAGACCTTTTGGATGTTTGCTTCTGCATCATAATCTTGTACAGCAAGTGCTCAATCTGTGAGGTATTCGAACAGTTTGTTATTGAATGAGTTTAATTTAAAAATAAAACGAATATAGTTAAAAAAGATTGGTTTTTGTATTCCACTTAATCACGATTTTGTATTGCGGCACACTCTAGTGATGCTGAAAATATCGATGCACGAGCATTGATGTTGTTTTTTGCGATGTTTTCCGAGGGCTGTGAATGTTTTTATTGATATCGATGTTAAACATGGTTACCTATTGCCTTATTGAGTCGATGTTGAATTATTGTAAACATTTGTTACACATAAATGGAGTTGTAGAATTACGTTTTTGTTTAATTTATTACAAAATTGAAATATGCGTAGATTTTGTTTGGGGATGTTTTTTTTTATAGTTCAATGTCGATATTTTGAAAACATTAACGACCATCGACATCGATATTTTAATATAAATAAATAAGAATTTATGTAACGATGAATACTTTTAATACATTTTTCTTGCGGGCTTTTGCTTCGTCTGGACGAAAAATATCAAATAAAAATATCGCAATTACAATAAGTGAAATTTTAAATAAGTGAAATTTACTTTTATCGTTGAATTAAAATTAAAGAAGAAATATTTATTCTTTCATGAACTTAAAAACTAATAAATTAACTAAAAAGGAAACTTCGTAAACTCAAAAAAACAAATAAATTAACTTAAAAATGGAACTTCTTGATATTAAAAAACTAATAAATAAGATCAAGCTCTTTTATATTATTAAAAAATTAAAGTTTTTTTTTTAATAAACAGAAGTTTATCAACTATGTCGGGGCTGAGGCGAGTCCTGCGGTCAGAAATTATTTGCCCATCTTTGCTGAACGCTCTGCCTGACTCGCAGCTAGTGGCAACTGATTGAAGACACCTGATAAAAAATGTTGAAACTTATATAATATTATTCAAAAACAAAAAATATCTGCTCGATGCATCGATGTTTTCATCAATGTTATTGCACCTGAGACTGCCAGAAACATTTGTGACGTCACTCAGTTAACCACCTCATCCACTGTAGAATTCGTCCGCAAGTTTCTGTTAAGAGGCAAGTTCTGTTAAAATCAGCTGTTTTCATCGATGTTTTAGAAAATTCGAAAAACATCGATGCATCGATGTTTTCATCAATGTTTTTGCACCTCTAACGATTGCTGAACTCTTCTTGATTTGCGCTCTACGCTTTGCTCTCATTCGTATTTTGAAAACTCAAACCGAACGAACTTGTTTCCGCTTCTTCCCTTCGCAAAAATCGCTTCGCCTGGGTGGCCGTGTTTTCTTTCGACGAAATCTGAACATATTTAAAAAAAATTGAAAAAATTGGAATATCCAGAAGTAGACGCAACAAAGCAAAAACTTATTCATTATCGAACTGTAGCGAGCGGAGAAAAATTGGGCAAAGTGACGTTTAACTAGTGTTAGTGTGAGTGAGACGGGGCACAGAGCAGATCAGAGAAAAGAATAGAGAAGATTAAAAACATAAGTTTAGCCATGTCCACGGTGGAATCATCCAGTTCGGCGGTGCAGCAGCCGCCTTCCTCGACGCTTCCACTGCTGGGCGACTCCGTGATGCAGGCCTCCACTTCCAGCGCAAGTTCCTCCTCCTCAGCCTCCTCTCAGGGCGGCGGGCAGGGGGGTAACAATGTTGTGGGCGTGCCGCTTGATACCCAAAGCAGCGGCGAGCCGCCCGCAAAGAAGCAGTTGCTCGACGGGGCCTCGAGCAGCTCCGGGGGCGGGGGCGGTGCCGCCGCCGCAGCTGGAACGCACGAGAAGCTGGCATACCGCATCTCCACTGCACTTTGCTGCGCCGTCTGCCTGGATCTGCCCAAGACGGCCATGTACCAGGTGAGTTCTTGCAGGGAACGAACTGCGTATTTGACGTGCCCCGTGCCTCCCCCTGTTTGATTGACCCCCACCCCTTGAAATCCAAACGAAATGAAATTCTAGCAAAGCCAAGGGAGATGCCATTCTTCTGTATACAAACAAATCGTGACAGCTCAGCTGTAAGAGTGAAACCACCACTCCACACTCCCCCATGCCTCTGGCCCCCACCACAGACAGCTGTGCGAGAGAGCGGGACGGATAGCGGGGCTGCTCTTGCATTCGCCTTGAAAACATTGCGCCGCAAGTGAGCGAGCGGAGCATAAGAGAGCAGGCCGGCCTTGTCGCACTCACGGCCAACTAATGCAGTTTTATTGCGTTTTAGAGAAACGGCTTGAAATCAACCCCTCTAGGTTTGAACCGTTGCATTTGCCAGTGAATTATGGCCCCCACCTCCTCTCTCGCTGACCCCCCTTTTGCGCAGTAACATTTACTGCAGATTTTCTGTATTGCGTCATAGAAACCAGCAAACATTATGTTTAGGACCCCGTTTTCTTTCAACAAAACTATTAAAGGGGGAGTGTGCAGTGCCCTATTTTTAGCAGCGGCAAATTAAGGCCAACAACGGGAATTCAACGCTTTTAATTTTCGATGTTTGCGTATACAGTTTCCTCTCTCTCATTCATTCAGTTTTTTAGGCAAATTCTCGCATTCTTTTCCATTCACGCTTATGTAGGCGTTGTCGTCGTCATTGTTGCTGCAACTGACAATTGATTGAATTTAATGGGGAAATGCAGTGGCTGGGGTAAAGGGGGCTTGAGGCTTTCAGAATCCCTCATGATATTTTGCCTAAAGATTAGTCAGCCACAAATCGATTTAATTTGAAGACCCCACAAACCCCTCGATTCTACGCCACTGCAACCGACAGATCTTTACGTAAGGCGAGCATGTTTGTGTGTGTTGACATTGCTCTCTTTCCCAAACACACCCACTTGGTTTGAGCAGCGATAACTGCGTCATTGAAATCGGTTTTGGATTACAGTAAAAAAAAAGACAAATGCTGACCCACACAGAAAAATATCAAATGCCAAGCGACGAAAAGTCACTTTCTGTATCCCACAAAAAACGTGACCAAAACCAAAATGAATCATACAAAATGGAGCGAAGTTCGCAGAAACCCGCAGAAACTATTAATTAGCTAAAGAATCCCAGAAAAAAAACACGATTGTTTTCCTTCTTTGCATTTCCACTTCTTTTTTATGGCGCTCGCTTGTATGTATGTGTGACGCACACACGCACGCACCCTGCGATTTTTGCTCTCTGTTATTGTTTTGCTTTTGCTACGGCACTGCGTCGTAATACACATGCGTTGTCTCGTTCTCGCCCACGTCGTGGCAAAATCAGCTGTTCTTGAGACCCCTGGGGAAAATTTTTCAATATTTATTTTTTCTATTCTAAATTTTGACTAGGAAAAAAGTAAAAGAAAAGTACGCATATATGTTGATGTAGCAAATGCAATGCCAACAGTTTTTATTGATTACGTATTTTAGTGTGGAAACAGCTTGGTGCAGGTTGAGACCCTGTGATCTGGAATAAACTCGTTTTACCAGTTTTTCCCAGCCTCAAGTTCTATGCTATGTGTACTTTTTAGGTTCTTCAAGGTGCAAGTGTGTGTATGTGTTAGTGCGGGGGAAAGGTATAAATACCTGAAAACACACTCGAAACCCACCTGAATTTTTTGTCGTTGACGTTGATCTTAAGCGTGATTTCCTCTTTCCTTTTTTTTTTTTACCTACTGTTGACGTTCTCTTACTCTTGCCCCATTCTCACTTATCTACAAAAACACCATCAGCTGGTTTTGTTGTGTCTGCGGCGCAAGTGCGGGCAGCAGGAGCGAGAGGGCAATAGACCGAGAGCAGCAACAGCAGCAGCAGCATAGGAGCGAGAGAATGGGAGGACGGGGACTAGTGCCAGAGCGAGAGAGCGAGTAAACAATGCACATGGCAAAAGAGAGAGGGAGCGAGAGTTGTGATATATTTTTGTTCCGTGTGTGTTATTGTTATCGATGGGGAAAAACGAGTTAAACTCCTTTGTGGTTTCGTGGATTTTCCATTAAACAATCTGATTGTTAGCCAGCAGCAGCTGGTGCTGCCGTAGTTAGTCTAGGTCATAAATTGCCAATCAAAGAACACGAATTTACGGGTTCATTCAACTGCTAAGATACACAGTAGATGTGCGCTCAGATGGATGCTCTCAAAAACCCAGATGCAGATACACAAAGAACACACAGAGGGGGAAAAATAGATTGGGTGCACTAATAATGCCAGATCATTTAAAGATTCACTAGATCTTGAAAATTGTTGTATTTAAACGTTGTATTATTTTAAATTTTAACATGAAAGTTGGTATCTGTAGAAAATATTAATTTTTTTAGGGCTTTATAATAAATTCTACAAAAAAAAAAAAAAAAAACCAGCTGAAAGGTACAAATTTGTATTTAACAAATTCAAAATTCTTGAATAAAACTACTAATTTCATTATCTCTCTTAGTTTTTGACCAAAAATATTTATAAATCAAGAAGTATATCATTTTAAATTATTAATTAGTATCTTGGCATAATAAAATTATTATTTATAGATTTTAGAGTTTACTATAGGTTGAAAAGACCCTTGTGATATCTTATCAGAATTTGTATCTTGTTGTATGTCCAAAGAAATCCGTACATTTACTCTTAAATTGGTTGGGAATTACAAGATCTACAGTAATTTTGGGCCAGTTTTCAAAAGTGTGTTTATCTAGCTTCCAGACAATCTCTCTTTCTCTCGAGTAAACATTTTTGTACTGTGCAAAAGATATACACACCCGTGTGTGTGTGTGTCTGCGTGTGTAGGCACCGAAAAAAAAAAAAACAATGAAAGACCATCGCTTATCGCTCGAAAACTCTCCGGCTCCGTCCACAAATAGTGCTCCTTGTTGGGCCACGCTGGCTAATTCCCAAAATAGAGACAGAAATTCCAAAATGAGGGAAGAGCAGCCTGGGCCCGGCCCGCATTCCGATTCGTAAATAAATGCATGCGGCGACGGCAATGTCGATGCAGATATAGTAATGGTATAATGAAGGCTCCTCGGGGGTTACATTTCACTTCGTCGAGTCACGCTCGATTGGATCGCTGTCGGGCGCTTGACTCTCGACTTTGGACGCGGCATTATCTGGCCGAAGCGACGTACTTTTTATGTATATACTATATACCACGCATATATCCGTTATCGGTCCACTATACCAGACCTTCTCTTTCATCAATTGCTTGACAAACTCATGTCCAAAAACCAATTGAAAAACACATACCCACAAAACACCAAATTAATTGGCTTTCAAAAAAGAAAATTAAATTAACATACAAGAAAACGAATAAATGAGAATATATATTTACAGACAAACATATACGATATAAAGAATGCTAAATTTACACCAGAAATATTCTTATAATTTTCATTTTGCTGCAGCGCCTTATTTAAATAAACCTTAACTATTTCTCTCTATCTTAATGATTAATCTTAGTTAAGTCAATAAACTCGATTTCGTAACCTTTGTAAGCACACGCAACAAAAAACAACTAAAAAAAAAAGAAAAACCTGAAATTGTAATTGTAAAAGCTAAGTACATAGAACCGATTTCATCCATATAGCATTAAAGTTAAACCCTGAAATGTATCTAAACCAAAAAAGAAAAAAAAAAAAAACAAACAAAAAAATAAGAAATGAATTCAATAAATTTGCAAAGAAGAGTGCGAAACTTGAAAATGCAAAATAAAACCAAACCAACAACCATAGCGTTTTTATTTCAACTAAAAAATGAAGAGAATATACAAACTGGAACTCTAAAAGCTACAACATTTTCAGACCTCTTCAGCTCTCTCATCCTCTCCCACTGAGAAATCCATATCCACTCATTCCATTTTCCCAAAAAAATAAATAATGAACCCAAGAATAGACTCATTCATATTCAAAACACCACAGAAACCACCACAGTAGTCACCACCCACACCACACTCATTTCCATATCTCCAACAAGCTCTCTTTGCAAACAAGGCCGTATTTTTGACTAATAGCAAACTTTTCTTCTTTTTTCTTTAATTGCAGGTTAATTATCATTCCACTCTTTTGTTTTAGTTATCAAATCTCTCTATCCATCTACCGATAAACAACTGGCTTAGATATGAAATTATTAAAATCACCTTTCCCTTTCTCTTTGCTCCTTTCACTTGCAGTGTCAGATGGGTCACCTGATGTGCGCCGCCTGTTTTACCCACCTTTTGGCGGATGGACGGTATGAATTCCCTCTTAACACAAAACTAATAACAGGAAAAATAGCCATATCTAGACTTAAATAACTTATTTTTCCCTGTAACCTTTCCAAATGTTTATTTATTTAGTCTACGCGATCAGATTGCCACTTGTCCCAACTGTCGTGTGGAAATATCAAAGAGCACGGCTTCCCGTAACCTGGCCGTGGAGAAGGCGGCCTCCGAATTGCCCAGCGAGTGTCAGGTATTGTTTCCTTGAATTTATATTCTATTACCTAATAATAATTATCTTATATCCGATAGTTCTGCAACAAAGAATTCCCATACAAGTCACTTGAACGCCATGAACAACACGAGTGCCAGGAGCGTCCCACGAAATGCAAATATCATCGTATCGGCTGCCAATGGCGTGGACCCTTTCATGAGAGTATGATTACCGTCTTCCAATGATTCATAAACTCCATTAATTAACCAAAAAAACTTTCATATAGCTACCGAACACGAGAGGAACTGCTTGCATCCGCAGAAGTCTGGCCACGAGGTCATGTTTGCCCTGGAGGCACATGATGTGCTGATAAAGGAGGAAAAGAAAATGTTCAACACCCTAATTGACTTGCTGAGCTACGAGAAGATTATATTCAATGGTCAGTAATCGGTTTGGGCTTCTAATTCACTTATGGTATTAGAGATAAATTACTTGTTAAATGCGGGTAGACCCGCAGATATGGTTTAAGGAGCTATTTTCCCTTTTTTTCGATTAGACAACTGATTAAAGGCGTGTCATGAGTGCCACTAATAAAAGAAGTGTAATTTTTAACCAAGTAATAATATAAAATAAAACCATTTACTGATAAGAATTGGCTATAAGATTAAAAACATTAACCCATCTTTGCTGCAATATATATTTTCATGTTTATTTTGTAACCTATTACAGATCTTCAGATGAAACCGTATCGAACAGACGAGTATGTTCATAAATTATTTTATGAGACGGCTCGCTTCTCGGCCTTCAACCAGCAATGGGTGGTTAAGGCGCGCATTAACAACAGCCAGCGCGATCCGCATCAATCAAACGATCGGACCATAACCTATCAGCTAATCCTGAAGACCAAGACCAGCACGCCCATGAGCATACACTTCTTTGCGCTGAAGGGTCCGTTTTCGGATATGAAAGTTTCGACTCAGATATATCAGCATTACTTCACCGAGACGGTGAGAATAATACATTTAAGAAATATTCTTTTGTTTGTTGACAAAATCTATTTTGTACCTTGCAGAGTACCGAAAGTGATTACTATGTCCTGCCGCTACCAGACGGCATAGGCGGCACCGGCTCAAGTGAATGCAACCGTATGCTGGCCAACAAAGGCATTAACTTCCGGTGAGTAGTGATCTTCAGATGCTCTCTTATAAAGTTATTGATCTGACTTTTAACCGTTTTTTCATTACAGCCTGCTCATGTTCTTGCTAAACAAGTAAACACGCATATAAAGATTTTCAAATTTAGCTTAAGTTTGTTGTTTCAAACTCTTGAATGTGCAAATCCGAAAAAAAAACAAAAACACCTAGAGTTAGTCGATATATTTTCTATGAATGTGTATGTTTAATTACGCGCCCAGAAAAACACCCCAAAAAGAAAACCCCCGAGTATCGTCAGAATATATTTCAATCAAGAGTTCAATCGCGATTACGCAGACATAACGCGGTAGGTTGTAACCCAAGTTTAATGACGAATAATGTGTAGGATTCACCCACATTTTGTACATGATGATGATATATAAAGCCATTGTATTTGGGAACACTTTCCATAGCTATGTTAATTTTTGCTGTTCGTGAAATGGTGGCGCAAATGGATCGCAGACAAGACAGCCGGATGTGTGTTTGACTAACGTTTTTAAATGATCTCACAAGGAAGAGGAGCCAGCCACGCCCATCTAACCCCGATAATAGCAATAACCCATATAATAGCTGTAGATTAACACTGCGGACGCATAAAGAACCTTCGCGCTCACAGCTCCGTATTCTCACTGTAAGAAGAACAACACCAAGTTGACGACATTCGAAACTCTAAGCCCGGCATATATAACGATCTATGATACATATATATTATGATGTAGCTCTAGATTACAAAAATCACACAAAAAGCCCCGAAATGGCAAATGGCAAAAAAGCAGAGGCAGCAAAAATAATACAAAACTCGAGTTCACATTCAAATCTTGTCTAATTGTAATCGCGTTCTGTTAACCCTCGATTTACGATTTAATGCTTAATCTTAAATTCGTACGTGTAATATTTAAAATGCATTGTTAAATGATAACTATACTTAATGCATATATAATAAAGATACATCTTAATAAAGAAAGTGATCTAGTGTTTTGGGGATGTTGGAACGAAATTAAGTGGCTTTAGGTATATGTGGAAATAACATAGTAAAGGTTTCATCTTAAGAAAAGTTCGATATGACGTTTGATCATAAATATAATAATACCAAAAATTATAAAATATCAAAATAAATTATTAAATTTTTTGTTTTTTTTTTTTGAGGGATGTTCTATTTAAATATCTAATTTGGCTATATATATTTAAAGACTACTTCCAGTCTATATCAATAATTAAAACAAAGGCCATGTTTTCTTTACTCAAATATATATTAAAGATGTTCTTAAAAATTATATATCTTCGCTAGGAGTATGATTTCTTAACGGATTTTAGGCACATAATGGACTTATGTTTCTTTACCACTACATAATATGTATTTTAAAGGTATATTTTTAGAAAAATTATATTATAAAGATGTAGTTTTAGGCGGGCAGCTGCTATTTAATATGATTCCCCCTACACCTATTCATCGTTCTCATCCTCCATCGCCTCGTACTTGTTGCGCACATGGGCGGCGATGACTTCGCGGGGATTCTTTTTGAAGTTCTTATCCTTTATGAGCTTCTCGAAGGACTTGACGCGATTGACCAGTTCCTTGCGCTTCTTCTTTATCTTCTCGTTGGCACTGAGTGAAGTTTCTGGAGCAGTGAGCGCTGTTTGGTCGGTGGAATCCTTCTGCTTGATCCTCACCAGCTTGTACATGTCCTCCAGAGAGGGCAGGGCATCCCTTAGGGGCTTCAGGTCCCCAATCACTTTGGTCTTCTCCCGATTCTTGCGAGCCACCTCCTCCTTGTGCTCCTTTCGGGTCTCGGCGAAGCGTTTGAGTAGCTTCTTGTGCCTGGCCGCCGACTTCTCCTTCTTGGTGGTCGTCTTTTTGGGCGTGAGTGTTTTGTGGAGCAGCTGCTCCTGGCGTAGCTTTGCCTGTACTTCCTGGGCTTTCTGTTTGGCTGCTCCCACCACGCTCTTAGCCTTGGCCCTCACATTTCGCTTGGTTTTAGCCATTTCGTTTAAAAAGCGGTTTTTCAAAATAATAACAAACGTGCAGCGTGCTATTAGTGATGGTCAGGGCGCTATCGATATTATCGTTGTCTTATATCGATAAGTAAAGCTAGATCTTTTCCAGTCAGATTTGGCTACATTTTGTTTTGAAAATTTTACCTACATTTGACTCACAGTAAGATGAATTCAATATAGTACAATTTTTGACAGATATTGTATTAAACATAGCTTAAATATTATTTTAAATATATGTAAATATTGATTAATTTTACCGATAAACTTGGTTTATTTATTTATAACGCATCGACAACGTAGTATATAAATTATACAACTTTAAGGTACTTATTACTATTTTTTAATACATAATATATGATTGGTTTTGATTATTACATAATCATACAAAAGAAAGGAAGCAAACAAAACAAGGAAAAAAACAGGTAGTGACTTCTTTGATATCCAAATATTCGTGTGCAAAAAGGGTTGTTTATGCACCTGCACTGTTTTTTACTATCGCGAATTATAACTCGACAATGGGACCTACGCTATTTTACATACCCGATTCGGAATTCGACCCAGCGTGTAACATTCCTATTAGAAATTCTACACCATTGTTGTTCTATGTAGTCATGTTTTTTGACATTTTCGGCATACCGCTTAGCTGTTGTAAAAATATTGAAAAATATCAAATAAAAATATCGATATTTGGCCGAACACAAAATCGCGATATTTGATATTTTGAACCCTACAACCCTACTTTGAATCCCCACGCCCCCCGCTTTATTCTTTGAATCACCGTCCACGAATTCACCTTGAAATGAGAGTAACAGAAACTTGCGGGTGGATTCTTACAGTGGATGAGGTGGTTAACACAATTAGGTGAATTTAACTGAATGAGAGTGACGACACAGAAACATCGATGGTCAAAGTAAAACATCGATGTTTTAGAAAATCCGAAAAACATCGATGCTTCGATGTTTTCATCGATGTTTCTGCACCTCTAATTTTGAACCTACAACCCTACTTTGAATCCCCACGCCCCCCGCTTCATTCTTTGAATCCCCGCCCACGAAGCGAAAACGTTGCTGACGAAGTGTAAGTGCGAAAATTTTGGGGCCGAGAAAATTGCATAAGACTCTCCAGTCAGAAATCGAAGTCAAACGTGACACTAGCTTCGAAATCAGGTCAAAATTTCGGTGAATATTGTTACGTATTTCGTTTCGTATTGCCGCCAGGAGACACCCCGTAAGTGGGATCGAATTCTTGGCACGGCACGCCGTTATGTAACCTAGAAAAGCGGACAGCAGCTGATTGCACGGCTGAACGAAATATAATTAGATAAAGCACATGTCTGGCGGCGCCTGATAGATATATATAGCTTATAGTTCTCTCTCCTTTCTCTTGCAGACGACCTTGTCCCGTAGCAGATCCAGCAATCAAGATGTTCTCGAGCTTTTTCGAAACCGCCAGGAACTCGCCGTTCCGCAGCCCCTTCACGCCCGTGCAATGTGACGCCGCCACCAAGGTTGTTGCCGAGGATCCCCAGCCCGTGCAGGGACGCGAGATCGCTGCCGCCGCCACTGCCAACTCGAATGATTCTTGCGAATTCGGCAGCAACAAGTACTTTGCCCTGTGCGGCATCGGTGGCATCCTCAGCTGCGGCACCACTCACACCTTTGTGGTCCCATTGGATTTGGTCAAGTGCCGCCTGCAGGTGGACCCGGCCAAGTACAAGAATCTGGTGCATGGCTTTAAGGTCACCATTGCGGAGGAGGGCGCTCGCGGCCTGGCCAAGGGATGGTTCCCCACCCTTTTGGGTTACTCGGCGCAGGTACGTCTGGGTCGGGGGGTTGCATAATCACTTGATGGCGGAGGGAACGTGACACGGTCACCTGATGGCCTCAATTACATGGGATTCCATCGGCTCTTGGCATAGATATGTACAAGAAGCAATCGAAATCGGATCGTTTGGGATTAATCAATCAATCCATCAGCAGCCGATATATCTTATCATTTATTTTGTATTTATTTATTATTTGTTATTATTACTAATTCTGATTTCCCTCTTCTTAGGGTCTCTGCAAGTTCGGTCTGTACGAGGTGTTCAAGGTAAAATACTCCGATATCATTGGCGAGGAAAATGCCTACCTGTACCGTACCTCGTTGTATCTGGCTGCTTCTGCCTCGGCTGAGTTCTTCGCCGATATTGCTTTGTCGCCATTCGAGGCTGCTAAGGTTAAGATCCAGACTGTGCCCGGCTACGCCAACACCTTCCGCGAGGCTGTGCCCAAGATGCTGAAGGAGGAGGGCATCAATGCCTTCTACAAGGGTCTGGTGCCACTGTGGATGCGACAGATCCCATACACCATGATGAAGTTCGCTTGCTTCGAGCGCACCGTGGAGCTGCTGTACAAGTAAGTTTTCTTAATTTGTTTATTTGTGGATTTGTTTATAGTTGTTCCTATTATTATTATGATAATTCATTACGTTTACTTATCCAGTTCAAAGTCCACTCAAAACTCTGAATGAAAGTGTTTTAGTGTTAGCCAAGAACTTAAACGTTGCTTAATATATTTAAAATGACAAAAATTATTAGCTAATTTATATCCGTAGAAGTTGTGTATCTCGTCATCGAGTAATTAAATTATTCTGTAGGTGAAAATTAATTTTTAGAGCGTAGACAGTCAGCAGATAAGAAACTCTGACGTCTCAACAACTGACGTAAAAGTAACTTATTGTTATATATACAAGATACAGTTTATCATAAGTTAGGTTTACTTTTCGCCCAGAAAAATCAATAAACTTTAATTTGCATTGCCTTATGCAATATTTAAAAACAAATGACAACAACTAGACAAAGGCAGAACCCACTCTAAACTTTAGCAAATCCTATGCTATAATAAAAAAAAAATTTGTGTTAATTATGCAATTTTCCATCTTTTTAGGTATGTGGTGCCCAAGCCCCGTGCCGACTGCAGCAAGGGCGAGCAGCTGGTTGTTACCTTTGCCGCTGGCTACATTGCCGGTGTCTTCTGTGCCGTTGTCTCCCATCCCGCTGACGTTGTGGTGTCCAAACTGAACCAGACCAAGGGCGCCAGCGCTGTGGATGTGGCCAAGTCGCTGGGCTTCAGGGGAATGTGGAATGGCTTGACGCCGCGTATCATTATGATCGGTACCCTGACCGCTCTCCAATGGTTTATCTACGATGGTGTCAAGGTCGCCCTGGGCATTCCCCGCCCGCCGCCACCAGAGATGCCCGCTAGCCTGAAGGGCAAGCAATAAAATGGGATTAGTCGAAGATACCACAGAGTTGATCCAGTTTAGCGCGGACTGTGGGCAGAACCCAAGGAGAGCAACATACTTTTACTTACTTTCTAACGCTATATCTCTTCAAGATCAGTGTTGCATGTGTACATTCCTGGAACAACATACATAACTCGATGCGTTTCTATGTCACGGCAATTTATCCACACGACTATATAAAGAGAAATTATTTTTAACTTTAGTTACTGAACATTCTGTCTAATGCAACTAAGCTACACACTCAAGTTCAAAGTATTTCAATTCCATATACAATCTAACGCTATATACTATACCATATATTTAACCCCCCAATGTGAGTCTAGTTCCCGCTGGAAAGTATGCCCATATGTTGTCCTCTTGTTGGTCAGCCCCCCTGTTCACCCCGCCACACATGCGAATATGATATTATGCTGTTTCAATTGTATGACCCCCGCTCCGTTCCCCTCAAACAGAAAGCACTCTGAATAAATTAAATTATAAAATATAGAAAACCACTAATGTCGGTGCATTTTTTCTAATCTATTGCAACTCTTTTTTTCATCGGACTCTGGTTCTGATGACGAAAGCCTCGCGTTGATAGCCTTTGACCAATAATAAGTGTGCGTTCCTGACATTGAATGTTGAGCTTTTATGGGGCCGTTTGATTAGCTTAACCCATGGAAGGAGGCACAATGCAGGCGGGTAGTAGAGCATAACGATATCTAATGATTATTTTATATATTTTCTTATCTGCATATTTTGTGTATAAGTCACACACGTGAACTATGAATATTACTTTCTATTTAAGTAATGAAGCTTATTTATTGATAAAAAGTAAATGTAGTTTAAAAGGGAATGCATAATTTATACGAAGTAAGTATGCCATAAAGCCCAGTGTCATAACACCCACACCAAGGAGATTTGTATGATTTTTTAAAGTGGAATTAACCACATTCAATACTTACGAAAGGGAAATACAAATCTATTATAAATTAGTCTTTTCCAACAGTACAATACTCAACAAGTATTTGTTTAAATATATTTATTTTGTTGTTTATGAGCAATGAGCTGAATAAGACAATATAATGGCTCGTTGTGTCATAAGTTTCGCTAAAAACTAAATAATCATAGAGTACGTTTTTTATATGTATATGGGCACATATATATAGTTGATTCATTCACGTTACGTCAGTTGGGCTGAGTCTGGCTTACTAACTAAATAACCTCTAAGGACTACAAGCTAGACATCTTGACTTAACTTTAAAACTCATAGGTATATAAATGTATTTAACAGGCAATTTTCTGGTATATATATATTTTTTTTCGTTTTTCTTCTGTATGTACAAATCGCTTAGAGCTAGCTAGGTGTATATGTTTATGTAGAATATATAGTCGGGGATCTGGATCACACAAAACAAAGAGGACAAAGAACTGTTTGTTTTCCGTTTGTGTTGTGCTTCAGTTTAATTTTATTTCATAATTATATTGCAGGACGTGTTTTCTTCTCCGTAACAAGCCATTTCAGTCTTAGCGTTTCAAATAACCAAAAAAGGAAATAATTGTATAATGAAATGAAGAGAAATAAAAATGGGGGAAAATAATAAAACGAATAAGCTTATGGTCTAATATTTTGTTTGTTTTGTGTGTGTGTTTTATGTTTGTTTTGTTTGTTTGTTTGTTTTTTCTTTCTTTATTTTGCATTTGCAGAAAATTTCGAAACAATGGTTTGCTAGGATACTTCACGCCTCAAAATTCCTCTCTTCTCCTTCCTTTTTTTTGTTGGGGTTTTACTTTCATGTTTTGTTTAAATCTAATATCAGTTATACAGAGTTGTGGACAATCACACAGGCATACACAGGTAAACATATATAAATCAGGTTGTTTTTCGTTATTTTTACAATCGAACATACAACATATTTAGAAGATGAAAGTTGATAAAAGTCAATAAAAACATACAAATTGGGGCTCTTCTCTAATAGAAGTAGTTATCGGGAGCCCCCCTATATCTCTCATGGCACTTTTAAATGGGGATTTTTGTACCAGGCTATACGCTTAAGTCAAAACAAAAAGGTTTCGTTAGTGGTAAAAATCTTTTAGACTCTCTCTCTGTCCCTAACACTGTCAATAAAATTTCAAAGAAAAATCTTTTCGGATTCTGTTCATGTGGCCTAAATGAGAAACTTATTTCTTTGTTAAGCTTTGGGTCAGGGAAGTCCACTTCCCTGATTTTACCCAGGCAATTATTTTACCAATATGGCGTATGTGGCTCCTGGTGCCAGCCATTTTGGTCCTGCACCTTGGCCAAAGCATCGGTCAGGGTGGACCGCATTTGTTGGCTTGAATTGCGATTCTGTCCCTTATCATAGGGCGACAGAGCGTTGTAATAAAAGGGCGATCGCTTGCTGATGGTGTAGTTTTTGCCCTGCAAGTCGTACATTAATTAATTATAATTTTTGAATAGTTTATTTCGTTATGAAAACTCACATCATTATTATCCCAATATTCTGTATCGTTGGTGCGGTAGCAAATGCAGAATTCCAGGCGCTTTGAGGATGGCGGCAGGGTGATCTTGAAGGAGAATGTATCGAAGACAACATGGGCACAGGTGGCCGGGCCATAGGCTCGGGCGAATGTGCAAAAGATGTCCTGCTGGCTCTTCCAGTCGTCCCAGGTCACACGGACAATGATCTCCTTCTGGAAATCAACGTTCTTCACCTTGATGGTGCCCACCACAATCGACTCCTCATCCTTGACGATCACATTCTCCAGGGAAACAAAGTCACGCTCTATCTTTTGTCTGCAGGGAAAGAGTATATATTAATTGATGTTTAAGATAAATTAAAACAATATAATATTTAATTTAGTTAAGGATTTTAAGTATCCGAAACTCACCTAAATGATAGATAGTCTGAGGCCGGCTGCTTGAAGTCCACCGTCCACTGATCTGGCGGATGTGGACTGACCAGGCCCTGTGTTATCTGCTCCAAGAACTTCATGCTCCAATAGGGCGGCACGTTCGAGGGTTCGGACATCACACGAACCTCGGTCAGCGATAGGCCCTCGTCATCGGCAAAGATCACATGCTTTTTGGGACCACGACTGGCGAAATAAAAAAAGAGAATAGAAAAGAAATCCCATCAGATGAGTACATCACAATAAATTATATATAAATTACCTATTCATTATTAATATATATATATATTTATATTCAAAAAAAGAAATGTAGATTTGACCCCAGCATTATCAGTTTGACTTGACCCCCCTCCCATTTGGAAATATGTATTTAATTACTTAATGGTCATTGACTCTGCTTTTTTGGCCCGTGAAGATTTCTATTTTTAAGCTAAACAGTTTGATTTTATTGGTTTGTTTTGATTTTTTAGTTTAGCTAACTGCGTCGTTGCCAAAATGCAATTTTTATGAACATTTCTTGCAGCTCCTTTCAGAAAATCTTCTCTAACAGTTTGCAAATTGTTTGGCATTTTAAAAAGGTTTCCTTTTTTGTTCGCTTAATTTCCCTTTTCTTTAGAATCATATTTTATTTTCCAAAAGAATTGCTGTTCCCGAAATGCTGTTCCCTGCGTCATAAAAAGAGTAATGTGTATGGAATATGTTGTTGGTTTTATTTTATTTTTAGCAGTCACGTAGTACGATCTTGCCAAAGATTTGCCTTAATCTATATGTAAAACACGCCTACTTTTCACCACTGCCTTTCTTTTCTCTTTTTGTGTTTTTGGTTTTATTGGACGACTCGGCCCACGAGTCTTTGGCTTAAACGTAAATAAAAACACACCCCACTAAGATCTATAATATGTATGAGGCATAAACTCGTGATTCAAAATGTAGGAAATAATTTAAGAAAATTTGAAATTTCGGAAATTTGGAACAAAATCAAATTTGGAACCAATTTGAGTCTGGCAGAAGACTGTAAATCCCTTGAAATATTTTCTGTACATATTTATATTGGAATATATATATATAATTCTTGGTGGTAGATATATATATATAATATATTTATGTACAATTCCCTTTCTTTAAATGTGTAAAACGTCAGAAGAATGTTGTAAAGAAATACTTATTATTGGTCTATATTTTTTTCCCTTTCTTTCATTATTAATTGTACTTTTTAAAATTTGTTTTGTAGAATTTAGTTCTCTGCTTTTTCTTTGCTTTATTCATCGACCTCACATTATACATTTACTTTTTTACCCTTTTAGAAAGTTGGCCATAAAATCGATAAGATATTGAGACTAATTTTGGCTAATCAGACCTGTTAGGGGCTCGCTTTTTAATAGCTCTTTTGGCTGTTGTCAAACCAAAATAAACCCACTAATGCTGAGAAACAGAAAAGTTTCCGTCAGTTGGAGGGGGAGCCACACACACCCATGGTGCAGAATTTATTTGGTCTGCAAATTTAAGGAGAGAATCGGGGGAAAACGCATCAAGTGCTAAATATATAGTATATGAGAAGTACAAATAGCCAACAATTTTGTTGGCTCTGGCTCTGGCTCTCTATGTTTATTAACCGCCGGCTGGCTGGCAGTACTTATTCGCCGGAGATCGCACCACCTCGACTCGATTCGACTCGAAACGGATCGAGGCGACTATCGACGATCACGCATCGAGGGCATGATCGGCGGTGCGCCTGCTGTTACTGCATTTTCTTCAACAGGTTTCTTTCGGAGGCGATCGCTTATCTGGCGTGTGTGGGCCTCAACGCCCAACCAGAAATCAGAAATCAGAGACCACAGACGGGTCTCTTGCCCGTCGCCGCTTTCCTGTAACGTGTCAACGTTTTAAAAGAGATCGCCCGAAGAAGTAATAAAAAAAACACAAAAATATATATTCATTTACATTTCCATTCATTTTCCCCACCACATTGGTTTACATTTTCCCCCCCGCAAGGGAAACGAGTTTGAATGCATTTGTTCGAAATGCCTAAAAGGCAAGTCGCATTACGGTTTTGCATTTAATTTCGAGGGTCCGGTTTACAACAAGTCCATAAATTTGTCAGCTTCTCAATATGCAAGGCACAGCCATTAAGGGGTAAGGAGAAACAAGTTTCGAGGGCATTAAAAAGGGATTTTTAAAAATTAAAAATCTTGAGGAAATTATTTCTAAAAATACTTTACAATTCCGCAGTTTCCCTACATATATGCCCAACCTTGCTCGAGTCCCCCAAATTTTGTAATTAAGTCAATAACCTTTCTAAAAAAATATTCTGCCCAGACCTGTTGAGATTTTTACAACTGTCTAATTTGATGGCCAGCCTAGTTGGCCTTACAATTGGTCTAGTTTTTTCTGTTTAACAAATCAAGGCATTTCCGTTTTGTATTTGGCAAAATTAGTAGGTTTTTCTTCCGAAAATATAATGTCTTTTCCTCCGCACGTTTTAGTAGCTTTGAAAAAATTTCCCCTACGCACAGTCAAAGTCCACTACTAAGTAAGCGTCTGAAAATAGTTTTATTTGGAACTTTTGTTGCTTTTCTTTAATGACTTTTTTCTATGAAATTAAATGTTATAAAAAGAGCTTGAACTTTTAAAAATTTACCACATTTTTTCAACATTTTGATGGTGCGCCAACATTTTTACAGCAAACGCAACGCCGCAGCCTCACATTTCTGATCGATTCACGTGAGTCTCGCATGATCATCGGGACATAGCTCCCCATCTTCTCTCTCTACTATATGTGTGTATATATAACCTTATGGCTGTGTGTGCTTGTAATGTTGAAATATTTTTAGTTTACGTTACACCCAAAAAAAAATTTTAGTGTGTTTAATGACGCCTTTCGCTTGAGAGAGCGATCACGCTTCTAGGCTAATAATTCTTCGGCCTTGACGTGACCCGTCTGCGTCGTTTAATGGTTGATCTTAATGATTTTTGGCTTTTATTTTATTTTATTTTATTTTTTTTTGTGGGGGGAAGGTAATTATGAAAAGAAGAAAGTATTTTTCATGGGCTGTCAAATGTGATTGAAGAATACGAGAGCTGGCCCCAACGAGTGACAGGATATTGATGGATGAGCTAAAGATACATTTATTGGGGGAACTCTCTGAATACATTTTCTCTACTTCTATTTACCTCCAATTGATGTAATTTTCGTTCAGTGCATTTCGTAACTGATAAAACCTGGCATATAAAATACGCAACCGCAAAGTGTATACACAAAAGCTGAAAGCACGCGTCTGGTTTACATTGATAATAAATATTACGGGGTAATTCGTGTGGAGAAGCTGTGAGGTTTCAAGCTCGTCTAGACGTTGCCCAAATAGAAATAGTGCTCCTTCTTTTGACGCAAATGCATCTATCGTTTATTTTCTCTATCACAAATTTTTTTCGTATTTTTAGCAAATTTTCTTTTATTTTAAATGTCAATTTCAAGTGCAACGCAGAAATTTCGGTTCCTAGGGCTAGATAATATTTTTCAGGGCCTATGACAAAATAATGTGTATTAAGAATATATATACCATATATATATAGAAAGAGAAAACGAAAATAATGGCGTCTTGCCGTCTATATACTGTGTGTGCGGTTTTTTTATCTTAAAGATACTAGATACTAAAGCCCCTCGCGGTCGCGATGCAGTGGCGTGTTTTTCTTTTGGCAAATTTTTGCACTCATTTAGATAATTTATATTTTGTTTTTGTGTGGAATTGCATGTTCTTATATTTAGCTTAACATTCTCGCTTTGCTCGTATATGTTAACGTTCCCTAGAGTATATTTTATGGATCGTTTTTGCTTGGGAGCTGTATGCAATTGCCTTTCTGTTCTTATTTACCAAATGACATGTGCTCAATGACGTCTATGGGAAAGTTGTTTTACTGCCAAGAGATTGTATTTTTTTTTTTGTTGGTTCTACTTGAACTATCGTTAATGAGTTAAATACTATGTACATTTATTTTGTTTATAAATGGGAAACGGGAAATGGCATTTTGGCGGCTCTATTTGGTGTGCTTGCTTGAGTTTTTATGTGTTTCGAGTATTGATTTTTCTTATTCTTAAGTTTTAATTAATTTCCTGCTGCCTTGTATTTTCTATGTATATTTTATTAACTAGCTAGAAAAGCAAGGAGTTTTTATATAGATTACTTCTCATATTTGATATGATCTTATGACTTTCTTTCAGCTAAACCACAAACTACCAAGTTACCCAGACAAACCAACTTCAGCTTCTCCTGTTACCCAACTCTCCCTCTCTTTTCTCTAATTTATTTTTTTTACGATTTCCTTTGATATCAATTCAATATCTTGGCTTCTCAATGAATCACTTATGGGGCGTTACACCCCATTCTGACCACAATTGGCTAGACCTCACAACCCACAAAAGAGTCCCAACTAGTTCAGTTGGTGGTTTCGTAAGTGCGGCGCCATTATCTTCTCTGGCCTGACGTCAAAGTGACTGAACCCGCCCTCACGATCGTATTACCTTTACGATGATGATGTAATCTTATCATTTCAAACTCACCTCAGTTCGCAGTGGGTGGGTCCGTTAACGTCGCTATCCTTGCTGCACATGCAACCATTGCTGGCACTGTCCGTGACATCACCTTCGGCGGTGTCCGTTGGCGAGAGATCTGTGGTGCTGTCAGTGGTGGTGGTGGTTGTGGGGCTGGCCAAAGAACTGTTGTTTAGGTTCTGGGATTTGTGCAGGCAGGATTTGCGGCTGAGACAGGACTTGGGCTGTACAGTGAGCAGCGGGGCCGAGGCCATACGCTCCAGGTAGCTACGGCCGGATCGACTGCCCACGCCCAAGGGCGTAGCGCCAGCCTTCTGCTGACTGGGGCCCTGTCCCTGGACCGCCGCCGAGGCGTTGTTGACCATGGCTTTGGAGGCCAGAGTTATCACTTGGGGCCGGCAGTAGCGAGACGCTCGGTTGGGCTCGTCATTGTAGCTGCAATTTCAGAGGGGGGAAATATTTGTGAGTTTTTTAATTTTAATTGATTAAATCTTAAATTAAGTTTTATTCGATTTTAAATATATATTATACCTTTGATAAAAATATTTTAAGCTTATAATAAAACCTTACAATTCTAGGTTTTTTAAATGAAAAACCAGCAAGTGGTTTTAAAGTTGATAAAATATTCAACTGATTCAGTTGTAATTGATTAAATCTTAACTTTTAAATATATTATATATTAAATATTTTAACTTACAATAGAACCTTTTTTATTCTATATATTTCTATGTAGAAAACCCGCTAGAAATGTAAAAGTTCCATTGTATTCAATGGATCATAATCTTGAAAACCTCCAGTTTCTAAAAATAATTTGTAAATACAAAATATCACCAGATGCTCTGTGAAGAATCCACAGATTTTTTGTGATCTTTTTTCTTTGAATAGATAAAGAAATGAGACGACCTCTCGGAACAGTCTTTTATTTTGGGCATCTACGCATCAAGCTGCACTTTTATCAGGCCTGATAAGAACGTAGGTTTAAAATTTTTACTGCTATATTATTATTTGCCTCCATTGTCCGGAGGCCTAGGTAGTATACCACTTGCACTGGTACTTATATTGCTCCTTCTATATATATACTTATATTGCCTATAAAGAAACATCGCTGATAAGACAGCGGGGAGTTGCGCACGACCTCCCCACTTGATTTTGGTTTGTCGTGGGGAATATATATACAATATTGAATTGAAGCATATTTGTTTGGGCTCTCCGTTGAGTCATCGCTGAAAATGTATTTTCAGACAGACTCACTCACTCACTCACTCATCCCATACCTATCATACGTTTTTTGGCTAGACATTTATGAAACTACAAAAAGTCAATGCTTGATAAGGCTTGGAACCAACCAGTAGTTCTGTTGGACTTTCGCATGGTTAAAAACATATGCTGGTCCCCTGATACCAGGCGTGGGCCTGGCTATGGGAACTTTTCCGTCTGCTCTGTTTGGTTATCACGGTTTTGTTTTATTGGCTAATTGCTGCAGTCTCGACCCTTTATCAGCATATTTAGTGCCTGAGTTGGCAACTTAAAAATCTCAAGTGTTTTTCATGTCGTACCATCGGAGTTACTTGGGTTATTTCAAGTACTGATCGGAGGCAATTATTATTAGAAATCGTCAGCAGTTGATGTAAAATCACGCATTGAAATTTTCAAGTGATTTGACGAAGAAACAGCTGAGTTACTTGAGTTAGTTTCGAGTGTTTAGGGATTGCCTGAGGTATGCCCTCATAACAAGTGGTTTCCAGTTGGATTTACAGAGTTATAACTATCATAGATTTGCTTTATCTTAAGTTCTTTAATCTTAACTGATTATTTCGTAGAATTTTCAGTTTCTTGTGCTCGATTTGTTTTGCTCTAGATATACCTAAATATTTATTTTTAGCTTGCCATAAATTATACGAAAATTTGTTTTTGTACATTTATCATTCCCCAAAAATAAAATCATCACTACAAAATGCAGCTCGTGCAGCAAATGAAGCGCCGCAAATTTGTTTTATTGGATCAATTGCTTTCGCCCCTATATATATATATATACCCTTACCTCCCTTTACCGATTTGTCATAACTTTCGGATGGCTCGTGTGCCCCTGAGAACGAAAAAAAAAATGTATCATCAGAGCGCCACGCGCTTATTTGTCGCCAAGCGAGCAACATCTCCCCGAGTCATGAACGATTCTCCAAACCCAAATCTTTCTCTCGGCGCTACAGAAGATCACCTCAGCATCTGCGAAATGTTTGTTTTGGGTCTTGCCTTGCCTTGATCTTGAATGGTTCCACTTCATATTTTTTCGCCAATCTGTTGTCAACCAAGAAACGAGCCTTAGTCGCGGGAATATATTTAGTACCCCTGTATTCGTTGTGTTCTTTAAATGTTCTCACGTTTGTTTCGTTTTTAAATGTATTTAAAATACAAGTTTTTTTTTATCTATGGATGTGCTGGCTAAGTTATTTCCAAATGACAGCTGGTACAGACAGGTGTTTTAATTGCTTAAATATTTGAAGACCTCAATAGGGATATTTTGTAATCAATTGTGGCATTAACAGAAATTAATTCAGTTACATTCATTAAATAGAATTCTTATGGAAATTCTTTGTTTGCTCAGCTGTTACTAAGACATCTTTTATTCTTCATAAGAATTCGGAACAAAAATGATAAGCTACGAATATTATAAGTCTTAAGTCTTTTATATTTTTAACCCACTTCTACTGCTAGATCTTCGCTTAAAATATTTCTTAATCGATCTTTTCCTAATTTAACTAAACAATATTTGATGTCAGATCTTTCTTTAAAATATTTTATATTCAATATTTTTTTAGCCTCAATTTCGATTAATTGTTTAAATCATTCCTTTTGTTCTATAACAACGGAAGTGTTAAACACAACGTTTTTTTTGTTAATAATCATGTAATCAGAAAATGTATCGACTGCTTAATCAACATTTTTTGTCTGTTTCTTTTATTAACACGTACACAACACACACCTGTTGAAATTGTTTAAAAATGTAGCAGGTATTTTTACCTGTCGAGTTTTATCGACTGATAAGAAAATAAAAAGAAAGTTTGTATTAAGACGTGACACCGGTAAAAACTCAAAAGTGTACAAGTTTTTCTATCGCACGAAAACTCTTTTATAGATTTCTCAAGTGAATTTATTTTGATTGGCAGCCGAAACTCGTGAGTTCACTTAAATCAATTTAGTAGTAATAAATTAGGCCAAGTGGCTGGAATATTTATAAATTATTTGTTATTATTTTTGTAAACTTACTTTAACGATTGACGCTGATGTCCGCTCATGAAGTCCGCCAGAAAACTAACGGGTGGACTGTGACTGAATATGGGCGGACTGTGTGAAATCATTTTATATATAGGGCTTCGATCTGCGCTCTGATTACAAAATGTTCTTTACAAACAAGGAACTCTATGTGTGTTTCGAAGAAGCCCCTGTGAAAATAAATGCATATAGAAAATTAAACGATTTGTTTTTGTTTTCAATCGAAGCACAAAACAGCAAAGCAATACAAATATTTTAATTGGCAAGTAATATGTAAAATGGAATGCTTGAGCGGTAAATAAATATATTTATGTAATTTAGCTAATCGCAGGTGGGAATCTCATTTGATGATGTTTACACACACTAATGATGGCCGAAATGGTTTATAATTATTTAGCTTTTTTGGAAACTAAATCAATATTCAGTTTTTTGTCGGAACTTTTAAAATTTCTTAAAAATTCAAAATGATATTGGAATATTGTATGTTTTAGTTTCTACTTTTGTTTATGTTTTGGGGTGAAGTTCGCCACTAACCGTTATTTGTTATCTCTTCTGCGTCTACTCTTTGCTATCTTCTTCTGCTGCTGGGTAAGGAGGAAAGGAACTTTTCTTTTTTTTCTTGTGCTGTCAATCACTTTTCTTTGAGATGTGATTTTCTTGATTTAAACCCTTTATATTTTTTTTATATTTTCATATGTACATCACGCGTGTGCGTCAGACAATGAAAATTAAAGACTTTAATTGAATTTATTAAAATCCTCCGATGTGGTGGCACTTTTCGTGGTCACACGTACACAACGACGAACGAACGATTTTTAATGGATTTTCGCGCGGCTTTTTCTCAAGTATTACTTAATTTTTTGTGTGTTTTTTTTAAACAATTTAATGTTACAAAAAAAAACAGCAACAATTGCTTCGCGTCGCGTTCCCCGTTCCGTCTCGTTCCGTCTCGTTCCGTTCCGTTCCTCCTATGAACCGTACGCTTCGGTGCTGCGAAAACGAATGAAAATGGTTCGGAGGCGACTTGCCGTTAAGACCCGGCGATCCGATCGGTACACACAGAGAAAGAGGGAGCGCGAACCAACTTTCTTGCTCTCTTTGTGGAAGAGCTCAGCTCCCTCTCTCTCTCTCATGGGATCTACTACGTGGCTTGCATTTTTTTATTGCACTTTAATATTATTATTTTTTACTTGGTTGTGTGTTGGTAGTTTGGGTCTAGTTTTAGTTGCTTTGATTAGCTTTGGCGCCGCCGGAGGGTGACAAAAGCCAAAGGGGTGTCAGGCCCCCGAGACATGATCACGGCGATCTTATATAGACGGAATCTCCCGCCTCGTGGACCGTGAGTGAAATTCAGGGGAATTTGCCAAACCGTTTTTCCGCTTTTCAGCTGTTTGGTCATTTATTTACCAAAGTCGATATGTGGTACGTGCTGATAAGTTAAGTCCTTAAAAAATATTATTATATATATTTTTTGATGTTAATAAAGGTTCTGGAATTATACAGAAAAATTTATAACAATTATTTCAATCGCCTAACTAAATACAAATAAATAATAAAATATATTCCACATTTCTATTTGAAAGGTACGTGAAATACGTGTATTTCGTTTAAGTAATATATTTATTTAAATTAGAAACTTTTGAGTTGAGATTAAATGTATTTAATTTGAAATTAATTTATTTAAATATTTTATTACAATATGTTAATCCTATTTTTATTATTCTAGTTTCCTTTATTTGAAAATTTAAGGATTTACATTATTTTTTGCAGCACCGCTCTCTAAGTATTTTATATTCTATTTACATTTTCACTCTATTGCCTGAGTTTTTCCCAGTTCTAGTTTTTCACTCAATCGAAAAAAATACATTTTGAGTGGATTGTGATTTGTTTTATGTCTTCAGCCCACGCATTGCCTTCTTGTCACCTGTAAATCAATTAGCCCTTCCCAGAAGATGTTGTCTAAGACACTTTCTTTACAACTTTGATAAAGAAAGAAAAAATTATAGAAAATAAACAGGTAGTGAACTGGTTTAAAAGTATTGAAAATGGCAAAAAAAGCTAAACCAAATAAAAATAATTTGGAATCAAATTTAATCATAATTTACTTCCTAAATATTGAATTTGAATAATAATATATTTATCATAAAGTTAAGTCAAATTTATGGCGATAACTGAATCTTTTTTGAAATTAAAACCATATCTAAATTTGAAAATCTGTCATTCAATACCTGTAAAGGGGGCTCAAAATTCAAAAGACCAAAAAAAGCTAATGAACCATTCGAATTGATTTTTTCTCGTCGCCTTTTCTTTTTTCATCTAGGCCCCCAGACCAATTTCGACCCACATGATATCTGTCGTACCCACATCAAAGAAAAAAAAAACTACAAAATATGTCCCAGACAAGCGGAAACCGCCGAGTGCAACCAAAACTCAACACAAAAATGCAGTCTCAAAACTGTGACTGGGTTGTTGGACCTCTTTTATATGGAGAGCTAGTTTTATCTATGGAATAAGAGTGGTGTTTGGTGTGCGTGCCGGGATAGCATTTACTCATGGCGGTGTTTCTTGAGTTTTTTCTTCTTCTGCTAATGCGTGATTTCAAATCACATCTCGAACCGCATGATAATGCAACTCTGTGGAGGGTTCACGCTTTTTGTCTCTCGAGTGTCACTCAAACAAAAACTTACTTTGAATGCGCACTTTCTTAATTTCTTCACCGGCTGCCGGTTGCCAACTCAGCAGCATCTCATTGAAATTCATTGTATGAGCGGGTTAAAGGAGGCTAAAACAGTGGGCGGAGGCAGAGTCGATCGGCTAAATTCGTTGACTGCACTGCCACAAAAATATATATTTTGTTTATAAATTGTAGCTTGATAGTTTTAAGGTATAAGATAAAATTAAATATAAATGGGATATGTACCTTATATTCAAAGGAAATTTAGTAATTAGTACCTTCAATACTTTTGAGCTAGATCTATCATTTAATTTGGTATTTATTTTCCAGTGCAGAGGGGTGTTGAAAGAGAAGGAGGCTGAAAAGCCGGGCCGGCCGGCTGAGATGCTTGCCTAGTTGAAAGCCGGTTTCGAGAGATCCCTGCGTGCATAAAGAAGTGGTTACTTGAGTGGCTCGTTGCAGTTTGCCGGTCATTTCACGTGAGTAGAGCAGATGAGATCGCCCAGGGGTGTGGATATCGAAGAAAAAGGGATGTAAGGATATTTATGTAATAAATATATTTAATAAATATAATGGTAAAATCAATTATTAAATATCTTAAAAATTAAGATACAAATCTAACAAATAAAATCCACTTTTAGACAGGTTTTTGGATACATTTTTTATATGATATAATCAAGTCAAAAAATTAGTATTTTTTTGCTTTCCACGTGATAAGCTGTTGGAGAAACTGGAAATTTAAACATATTCAAAAATGGGGTTTAAATACCAAAATATATGAAAATATTCAGACTGCGGTTCTTAAATTATTAGTAAACTAATACCAAAGTTCAGTCCTAATTTAATATGATTATAAATTTATTTTTCCCTTTTTTGAGATTGCCCCTTTAACCTACGCCTTTGAGCAAAGGTATTTCTCTTCCTCATTTTTTACAGGGTTTCTGCTTTCCCCCGTGGCACCCTTATTACTATGACGCCCCTCAGAGAGTTTCGATTTTCTCTTCTTTAATTAAATCGTTCTCTTTTTTAGCTCTTCCTTGCGATCATTCTGCAAGTTATCTCTCTTTGGTTGCACTTGAAATTGCATTTTGCATTTCCCCCAAGCACCGCCACAGTCTGCTTCCCGCTGACAAATTTATTGGCACACACTTTTCACATAAATTGATCTTGTCTATTTTAGTACATATTTTCATATTTTACCAGACGTACATATGTACCTCCGAGTCTCTCGGATGCTGTTTTGTAATTATAGTTCGTTGATTTCAGCGGATGTCGTTTGGGACCATTTAAATTTTTTTATTTATGGGGGCGACTTTCCATTTTTCGCGGGGCTTTAGGGTGTGGTGCGAGTTTGTATTATGGTTTAAGGGGGTTTAAAAAACATAAGTATATCAAATATTAAATGTGAATAAATATAAAGAAATATATTTTAAAAGGGAAATATCCTGAGTTTTCAGATTATAAAAATGCATTTTTATTGTAATGTTTCTTAAAATGTAGGTGATAATATATCCATTATTTATTAATCTTTTAACAACTTTTTGATTATATTGAATATTTGAAAAAATAAACAGTTTCTTTTGTATAGATTATTTATAAAAATATTCCAAAATTTCTTTAATGCAATAGATTGCTGTTTTGGTTTATTTCCATCATCAAACATCATTCCCTGAGTGCGTGAAGCCCAAAGAAAACATACAATTATTTCACACGCTGAAAATGGAAAGGTACCGCTGATTCCTAATGTCTAGACAATTTGCTAGCTATAAAAAAATAAAACCCAAACCAAGCAGAACAAGCTGTTCCGTAGCATAATTAATAGGAAAGTCAAAATAGAGAACCACGCGCCCACAGCAACAAAAACGTGCAAAACGTCTGATGAAACCTGCCGAGCAATCCAAATCAGTCGGGCCACATTTTATTATCGGTAAAAATTCAACAAATTGTCGGGCCGATTAGAGGCATGTTTTACCTTAGTGTGTACTATATAGCGGACTAGTTACAGGCCTCTGGCAGTGATTTAAATT
This sequence comes from Drosophila seguyi, assembly GCA_008042675.1. Classification (NCBI taxonomy): domain Eukaryota; kingdom Metazoa; phylum Arthropoda; class Insecta; order Diptera; family Drosophilidae; genus Drosophila; species Drosophila seguyi. The sequence goes on from VNJU01000112.1 coordinate 60,269, forward strand.
TAGACACAAGGCGCGCGACCCGATCGGTATTCATGCCTTATCAATGCAGAGCCGCAGCGAAGAGACCTCCTTGAAATACATTCAACCGAAAGATTGCCACCGAAAAAGTGCTGATAAACTGCGCAGCATAAACTTAATTCATAAATATAGAACTGGTTTATTTTTGGGACGCGGCACAAGACAGACAGACCGCTGCAGAGTGATCGCCATGCCCGTAACTGACCTAGAGCACCTGATCGAAGCGTGATCGCGAAATGAGGAAAGATGCGGAGGATGTGGTACATATCTTGACTATGCGATGATTACTACTTGGATTTGTTTACTTTTTTTTTTGTGTATGCTTTCCTATAAATCATAATTAATTAGGGTGTTTTCTATGCTCTATACAATGCAAGAATAGGATAACACATGTATTTATTTATTTATTATTAACTTGTTAGCTGCATAGTTTATCGGCTTGTTAGGGAATTATTTTTTTATTCTTCTAAACAGAATTGAGAACTCGTAATAGAATTTTGTATATTCAAATTGTAAGCTAAAAATAGTTAATTTAAATTTTAGTTGATTTAAAACAATCCCACTTTCAACCTTAAGAGCTACAGGGCATTGCCAGAATTTCTTTTTTGGCAAGCAACTTTTCTGTGAAATTCCCTCTTCCGCTGCGGAAACGGAAAATTGACAAAAATAAAAAAAGTACTATAATTGAGCTAAGAAATTTGCCAAATTAAAGGAGACATTAAAATTACAATTTCCTACGGGGTCACAGGCAATCGAAGAGCCTGATTTCCGTTTGATTTTGTTGCGTGTTTTGCTTGCAATGCGATCGCGTAATTTTCCATTGCAACTATAGCGGACGGCACTCGGCGATCAGCATTAAAATAAACTTAATTATGCGATTTATTATGCAAATATATACACGCGCTCGCACACACTTTTGTAGAAAGCGTTTTATTTTTCCAGGGAGGCAAACAGCAGCCGCATCCGAACCCGACCACAACTGATCACGTTTTCGCCGGCTGCCTCCCATAATCTCGGCAGGGCGATAGTTCCATTGACATCGCCAGACGAGCCCGACTCTATCTGTATATATATACATATATATGGAGTAATTATCTGGGCAGCCGCTAGGCGCTAACGCCGCACCGTCTGATATCGCGTGTCGGTCTGCTGATAATGACCATAAACCCCGCCGATTGAGAACTCCCCAAACAACATCCTAAAAATAGGCAGACGAAACCTCTTCATAATTCCCATCCATGTTAATCACCGAACAAACAGAAGGGTGCCACTTATAAGCATCTGTTTTGTGCGGAGTCTAGACTTTGTAGGGTTTCAACTAGTCGAGTGTGTACTGTTCCTTAATGTGTTTGCATTTCAATTGCGTTTTGTAATACCTGTGGCCAGTTTGGTGAAGTAATTAGCAAGTGACACCTTGACTGGTAGAGAAAGCGAGAATTTTCAATGGGATTTAATTACTTTTAGTTGTGGTAAAGAAGGGAGAAAGTAATTGTATATCTTTCTTATATATGTCCGTTTTTTTTTTTAAATTTAGTATCCTATATTTTAAAAGTGTATAATTTAAAGGATTATACGATTATTTTCAGTAGACAAACAACAGATTTTAAAATTAAGATTGTGGTAGCTTCCTTTTGTTTATTATATGTTTATCTACAACCTCATTTATTTGCTTCGGTTTAACCTTTCTCTTTTTATCTTTAAAATTATTTTTTAAACTTGATATAATCCAAAAAGTAAACACCTGCCTAATTTAATCAACAGCAAGCACAGCTAACTGACAGGTTCCAAATTGCATTGTTGTATCTGTCATCTGATAAAATATATTTTGCATAATTTGCTGCTACCTGATAAGCAATTAAATAAACAATAAATGGAATCATTTAAGATGTGGCGTGATTGAAATTTTTTTTTAGTTCACTTAAAACTCAAAGTATGTACTTAAGATATGTGTTTGCTTATATAAACAAATATTTATCGTTGAATACTCATCAAAAAGGTGCTCTAGAGGTAGAAATAAATATTTAGTTGATGTCCCAGCCTTTTGTTTTTATTTTTAGACAATTAAAAAACATTTCCCTAAAAAAACGACCCCCACAAACAATTCCGCCTTTCTTCGCGATTACAGATAACTGCATAAAAAACCAATGAACATCATTTCCCCAACCCGCACCATTTTCCCCGCTAATGTTGATTAATAGTTCCGGTTTATGGGACATTAAAATAAATGTGAGAGAGAAGAGAAAAAAATCAACCTCAAAAATATGCTCAAACATTGCATTCAATGTTAAATGCGTGCATTGCACTGCCAGATACAAATGTATCTGGTGGACGGGCCTGTATGTATCTCGAAGCATGTGTGCAGCGCTCTGCCTCTAGATACGACTAGAAACGCATAGACTAGTTTGCCATCTACATGGCCGTCGTATGAGTCAGACGGTAGTGAGCCTCCTGAGATTTCTCAGACAGAATCTCTTGAGTTTTCTGTATCTAGAGAAATTTTCGCGGATCCAACGAATGCACACTTTGAATTTTTTGGCAACAATTTTGATTCAATTAACCTTCCATTTAGCGAAGAGGTCAGCCTACAATCTTGAATAAAATCGGATGGCTTTTTATCATTTATGTATGGTTCTTGATTTTTATTTTTAAGTATAATAATTAGGGGTCTGTAGTTTGTCTAGGTTCCTGGAGGGGTCATTGAACGCAAATTGTATAACTTTGTGGAAAAATATTTGCAAACATCCGTTGAGCACTTTGTTTATTTTCATTGCATTCCTGGTTTCAAATTCTTTTAGCTTGTAGTGAAATATGTCTGTTTTTCTTTGTAAAGTTATACTTACTGGATACTTTGGTTATTAATTGAAGTAAAGAGAATTATAATAGTTCCAGGGCAAATAAATGGTATGCCTTAATTCATCTTGTTGTCATATTGCTTTTTGAGATGTTTGAAGATAAGGTCCCAGACAAGATACAATTTTTTAGAAGGATTTGTTGTCAATAAAAAGAATTTCAATAATTATAAAAATGTATAACTAAGACAGTAATTAAATCATGCAACTTATGTGTTTATATTGCAGAAGTTAATTACAATTTCAGTTACAGATTTCGCTTGTTTTTATTGGAAACTTTTTTCACCAACTCCCCTGTTTAAAGTTCATTAAAAATATTTGTTAACTTGTTATATTTAACGAGTCGCGTAGGTCTCAACTGGGTCACCTTTTGGCTTATCAATGCCTGAACGTATATACAAAAAAAAATAATAAAGAAATGAGTAGGAATGCAAGGTTAACTGGACAATGGCGATTGTTCGAATACCCTGACAAAAGAACTGAGATCGAAATAAATTCTGGAAATAAACTTAATATATAAAAAATCAAACTGATATCTATTCCTGACTGAATAAACATTTTTTCTAATATAATGACAGGAATTATAAACAAAATATACCTATCTCAGCGTACTTGCACAATCGTATTCCTTCAATTTCATAGTGTATTTCGCACTGATAATCATTAATATACATACCTTACATATATTTGTATAATTATATACACTCGTGTTTAAATATAAATTACAACAGACTTACTGTGAACACGATTGTAAAATAGGAACAACAAAAACAATGCAAAAGCGAACATCATCAAAATAATCAGCAGGAAAATGCCTCTGAAAATTTTCCACCCAAACCGGCCTTTTTTATATGCGCAAAAGTAAAGTTCATAAAAGTTCAATGGGTTTATCTGCTGCCCCCTTTTTTCCACAAATTATTTTTGTAACTAATGTTAATTGTAATTCATAATGCAATATTTTTACGTTAATCCTTAAAGAATCACGTTCTTTAGCATGTGACTTAAGACAGATAAAATAATGCTCTGATCGTCACATATTATGGCATATATGGCTTTTAGTCGGTAGGATAACGTTTTTGTTGAATTTACAAAAAGTCTTTTAAAAGTGTGGCGATAGGAATTGCGCTAGTCCTATCTGATTAGTTAACACCCACTAATAAAAGTTGTAAATGATACAAATAAATTAACCCAAAATAAACTTTGTATTAAGTTGATTGACATTTCTCTCCGCTGTTTTGCAAACTTTTAGGGAAATAAACCACCTGGCCACACAGGGAAAAAAGCAAGGATTTTATATTTTCCATTATTATATATGAATATATACATATATGAATCTTTATGTACATAAAATAATAATAATAATAAAGTAATAATAATATGGTTAGTTCGGAAAATGTTTGGGAAATATATCTGAACCTTTTTCATTTTTAAGCAGTTTCAGTGTAGTTTTCTATGTTATTATATATTTTATTATTTATTATATTTTTTATTTTCTATATTATTTATAAATAAATTCCTGCTTAAAATAATACCATTGTATATTGTATATTGTATAATATATACAAATGTTTTGAAAAATAAAAATACGAAATTTTATTGTTATTTAATTTCTGTTATTTTCTTGTTTTTATCTTATTCTTTTTATTTATTGAGCAGTTTTGGTACAATAGTGTCTATGAACGTTTAATTATAAATAAAATCACAATTCTAGGTGATTGAAATAATGGCACAGTATAATTTTTAAAACCTTTACAAGTGCTTTAAAATATTTAAAAATGTTTGTATATTTTTTATTACCATTCTTTTTACCATTTTGTTCTCGTCCATTTGCTTGTCTAATCGGTGCGTTGATTAGGGGCCAGTTGGCCAGTGTGGCGCTATGGGGGAGATTCAATTGTTGTTGCCAGCCAGTCGTGCGACTAACTAAAACAGCAAATAAAAAAATGTACTGCTGCCTCACTTCCCATCATAGTCCTCCTCCCTCTCAATGTTAAGTTCAATGACTAAATTTTAATTTTTGTTCTTGCTTTTCGGTTTATTTTTCTGAATTTTGTTGGTTTTCCTCGAGAATCACTGGACAAGGTTTAATCAGCCCCGGTACCCAAGACTCTCTCTTATCAGCTCTCTATACTGTGATGGCCTAGTTTCTTCATCATTTTTGTGGAAGATGGCGCAAAAGGGAGGTGTAGAGGTGCGAGCGAGCCCCAGGGGAAGGTCAATTAATAAATTTAAAGAACATGAATAATGCATATAAAATGGAGCCACATACATATGGGGGGAAAGTCCGGCATGGGTTTGTTAGTATTTTTTTATTATTAATTATTAATTTTATATTTTTATTACTATTTCTCTTAAAATAAAAATATCCTCAAAAACCAAACGAAAATAAATTTCTTATTTTCTTTTTAAGAGACGTAAACTTTGCTGTATTTAAAAAATCCTTGAGAAGAGCCATTACCATTTTTGTTAACCTTGAATTCGATGTTTTTATTATTTAGAATTTTTTATATACAGAATTCTTTTTACGGTTTGTTTCAGTTTTTTTTTTTTTTTTTTTTTGGTAATTTCTTGCTTTAATGGAACAACAATCCTGCCTTCTTGGTGGTCTAAAATTCCCGAAATAAATATATTTATTATGCCGTACATGAGAATTCAAAATTTAAATCTCTTTTTGGCGATAAGAGCCATAAAATACTTGTTTAGCTTTGCTGCAGTTAGCTATAAATATATATATAAACTTAGTACATACAAAAGTTATGGATAATTGCAATGCGACTTAGTTTGGACATGAAATGGAGGTGTGTACACCTGAGCCACCTACTTAGGGACTGATCAATCGATCGACTGATCAGACCTAGTTCCGCCTGGTGGAGGTCAACAGATCAGCGATTGATGGCTTTAAATAGAAACTCAAGGCGTTACCGAATCCTAGGAAGGGGTATTTTTAGAGTGAACTTTGCCATCCGGATTTTGTTATTGATCCCGAACCCATTCCCAAACCCGCCCACCTAATCAAAACTGATAATCGCAAAAGCAGCAGCCTTGCAAAAATAAAAACCCCAAGATGGGTCGGATCGGTGTCCCACCTCCTCCAGGCCGTAATCTGGACCCAAGTCTGGATTTGGCGCCGCTGTCAAACTGGCTAGCGAGAATCGCTCACGTTGCACGGATCCCCGGTCACTATCAGTCAATAATTTAATGATTTCGAATTTAGATTTGTGGTCAGGCTGTGGCGATTAGTTAACATTTGTTTTCAGCGTGTCCACCAGACAGATGAGATAATTAATACCGCATGCATACAGATCCACATACACACCCTCCCATCATCGCCCGCCCACTTTTCCACCGCCTAGTTTTGTGGTACTAATAGACAAGGTTTATGGGTCTACGATCGGGCTCCGATCGACAGTTAGCGCTGGCTTCAGAAGGCCTTATCGGGGTGTTTTTTTCTTTCAGATAAACTTCAGGAAATATGATATGTATGAGTTATGATATAATATTTAAAGTACCAAAATTATCGAGGATTTAAATCGCCCTTTTGATTAATTTTTAAAAAAGCTTTGCTAATCTTGTAATGCAAATAAATATATTAAAATGTAATTTAATACTTATAATTAATTATTTTTTAAATACTATTTATTTTGACAAATTACTTTCCCTTGATTGAATTTATTTGGATTTCTTTTATCTAATTTATTAATTTAATTTCATGTTTAAATGAATCAATAAACAGCAAAAACTATGAAAAAATTAATGTTACTTATTCAAAACTACATTTCTTTGGCGCCATATTTTATAATGTAACATAAACTGCTTGGCGACAGTGCTGCTAGCGTTAACAGCTGGTGCTGCTAAGCGCAAACCCCAAAACCAATAAAATGGAATCTAAACTAAATAGAAATTTATTCCATTATTTTAAAAGAAAAGCAGACTGGATTAAATTCTATAGAACCAATTGGCTTTTAAATTTGTATTCGAAACTATTATAAGCTCAATTTAGCGCTCGAAGCGTTTCAAAGCATTTGAGCAGTATATTGAAACATACGAGACTCAGCCACACTTCAACGATCGTGGATTTCTGGGATTTCCAACAATTTTGCTAAAATAGTCCTGACGTGCATAAGAATTATTTTATTAACATGGAGCCTACGTGCACTGATGTATCATGGTAAGTTACAGCTCATAAATTTATTATCAAAAGAAAACAATTAATTCTTATACCTCTCTGCCAAGGTCAAGAAGAGGTGCTTATCTGCTGAATTCCGAAGTATTTGCAGATATATGTGTTCGAGTTGGTGACTCAAGCTTTCGATGCCATAAGATCGTTTTAGCTAGTGCTTCAGAGTTCTTTGAAAAATTGATTGCCAATGAGGGCTTAGAAACGGGGGAGGTGACTTTAACGGAGACGAACCCCCGCGTTTTTCAAATATTTCTTGATTATATATACACTTGGAAAAAAGAGCCATTAGACAAACTTAATTGTAATGATCTGCTGAGTCTTTTGAAGAGCTCACATGTATGGATGGCTGTTGATGTTGAAAAAACATGTGAAAAATTACTATTGCGCCAATTGAATCATCAGCTGCAACCAAATATATTAATTAAAATTTTTAAAGTGGCTTACCTTTTGGATAAGAAAGAATTAATGTCTAAAGCCATTGAGGTAATTACATTTTTATTTCTCTTCTAAAATTTTAAAATTTTAAATATTTACAAAATTATGTTTTAACTTTATAGCTAATGAAGCATCTTCCAATGGACCAGCCGGAAATCTATAATATGCATATCGACTGCTTCACTGAGTATTTCATGCACAATAATCTCTTGGATGAAGGCAAACGCTTCTATATAGCGGAGAAGTGGATACTTAAAAATGTTTCGCCAAATGAAGAATCATTTTATCCTATTAGCTGGAGTAGCGAGCCTAAAAATTCTAATCCAGTGTTATTATTGGAAAAGGTAGCTCGTATTTTTCAAAACATTCAATTTGAGCGTATGGCACTGGATGCATTTTACAATGGCCCTGGAAAGTCAAAACTATTGTCCGATTCAAGAAAGTTTGAAATTATATATAAAATTGCCAGGAATATCAAGTACAATTGTCAAAATTGCTATCACTACCACTAAAATATTTACATCTAATTTGATCAAACGTGTTAACTAAATCCATATGTAACCCTTTAATAAAGAAAATATATACTTCAAAAAATATGATCGTAGATTTTAAGTTTAAATGCCGACAAAGTAAGAAAAAGACGGACGAAGTATTGGCCATCGCCGCAGGAATGAGAAACGAGCAGACATGTACACTTACGTAGTTTGATTACGTCTTCTCACTTTAGATATGACCAGTTGCCGCAGGGGAGAAAATCTAGCTTTTCTGGTGGAATTCAACTTTATAAATGCAAAAACAGCTGGTCACACTGTTAAAAAATGATATACTAAAAAGTTGAAATTTGTGATAAACAAAGCAATTAAACACTTTTAGACTAGACAAACCCTGCCAATTAGAGTAGCAACAACATGGTGAGTGATTTTGAAGAAAATTACGCCGAATTAGCCGCTCGCTTTGCAATCTTCGAGTTTATTTAGACACTGAAACTGATTAGAAGAGGACTTTCAACATTGTTTGGCTGTTCATACATTTTTGATGGAAACCGAGGAGACCACGGTGGGCACGGCGAAACGCAGCTTAGTAGTCGGGCAGGAGAGGCGGCTCCGGTGACCGCTTGCCGCCCCAGGAATGGAACCTCTGCTTCTTGCCCAGCACCACGGAGTTGCGTTTCTCGTCCCGCTGCAGCTGCGATTTGATGCGGCACCTCTCGATGACCGCATCCCGGACGATCGTGGCGAAGTCAGCGTCGCTGAACTGGGCCATCAGCAGGCGGAAGAAGGCCCAGATTTCGCCGCGTTGCGATGTGGGCGGCGGTGCGTAGTGGCGGAACAGCCAGGTAGCCTCGTCTCCCGACTCCTGGACACTGCCGCCTGGTCGCGAATTGTAGGCATCGCACACGTCCTCGAAGCTGAGGATTGCCTGCAGGATGAAGCGACGATACTTCGATAACTGCAGCTCGCAAGTGCCCAGATCGGAATCCAGACCGGCAACGACCCCGGACGCTGGCAAGCCGCTGCTGGCTCCATCGGCGCCAATGGCCAGAAACAGAAACAGGATCCACAGGGGCCAGGTCTGCATGGTGGAGCACACTTCAAATTGGTAACTGCCGGGCCGACTGTGACTGTGACCGACGGACGACTCCTCCTAATCCTCACGGGCAACTGCGATGGATACCGTCGCGCTGCTTCGCTTATATAGCCGACCGATCCGCCACCCACAACTTTGAAGTCCATAAAATAATTATAAAACGTTTGTCGTTCGCATTTTCTAAGCCGTTACACACGTCGCTAAATAAATACGAGTGCGTATTAATAAGCGTGGCAGCGTTCCGTCTCCTCCTTGCCACTTACTTTTCCCGCCAGACAATGAACGGCAACAAGTGTCATAAATTTTCACTCGCTTAACCCGCTCGCTCGCTCGCGCAGTCTCTTCCCTTCCGCCAAAGTTGCGTTTATTAATCCTGGCCAGAGATAAACGTGACATGCACTTGAAACTGAGACGAAGCTCCCCAAACGCGGCCTTCCCTTATATCCTGGAAAATGTAAAGCGCCCACCCACCCTTTTTGTGCTCGTTGCCACTTGAACAAATTGCTCGCTGATTAGCAGGCAAGCGTATGAAATTAATCATATGCAAATATCGCCGTCGCCTTTTTCTTTTCCTCGATGCTGTCGTGGGAGTTCTTGGGGATCCATTCATGGTAACCTATACCAAACCATAAAGGGTGTCATTAGTTTTGCTGGCGAGTCCGAGGCGGCTTATCAGTGACCCAAATTATATTTCCTTTGAAATATAGGACCCGAAATTCATAGACCAAGAGTTAAATTCAAGAAAATCGTTGGAGAAAACTTGTTAAATTTTCTAATATTATTTTCAAATGTTTAAAATCTATAGAATTTTCTAATTATTTTTTTCATAATTTGAGGTTTTACCAAAATTTCCAATATTTTCAGCTTTGTTGTAGGTAGGCAAAAGTCTAATATGATATATTGCACACTTATCGTTAAAATATCCCTACAGTATCGATATCTTGTTTATTTTGAGATACATTTTTCCAGGGTATTCTCAGCGCACACCGTGACATTCCTTTCAGTTCCTAAGAGCTCTTCATTTGTCCCACTGAGCCCACTTGTTGAAGGCACTGTGGTCTTTAATTTACTCAGAAACGTGATGGGTTAACTTTGGTGTAGGCGTGTGCTTCTGTTTGCTTTTGAATTGCCAAAGAGTGAAGTAGGTGCCTTGGCTACATTAAATTACTTTCCCATTTCAAATGTAACTTCTCTCTGAAACGAGTACCTAAATTTTACAGAAATTTCGATTTTGCGGTGAAGGCGATTGCCCTGACTGGGTTCTGGCTGAAATCATATCCACACTCTCCAACCTGACCATTGAAAACTTGGAGCAACTTAGCGAGCTGGTGGCCAAGCGAATATGTGGACAATCATTTGAGGTAATACATGGGAACACATTTTGAAAAGATTAAATAATAGAGGAAATTGTATTTCACAGGAAGCTAAAATTAAAGCCTTGACTTCCACACTCACGAATGAGGGTAAAACCGCCGTGGCCTGCATTCATTATATGCTAATCAATGCGGCTCGCTATAGCTGCACGGAGAGTATTTTTGGCGAGGAGATTCAACAGCTTGGACTACCCAAGGATCATGCCGCTGCCATGTGTCGAGTATTGCAAAAGCATACCGCCGGCATACAGCAAACCTTGATCGATAAAGCTTTTAAAAGTAAGTGTTTTTGAGTTGATTCGGGCAACTTTTAAATTAAACTGTTAAATTTCAGTTAACGAACTGCAAAGCGTTCGCGATGTAAGCACGCCCGGCGAAACTCCGCCGAATTGTACCACCCTGGAATTTAAAATCTCGCAAGAATTGGTTGATGGCCTGCCAAGGGACACCACACATATCCTTAACATAGATCGCACGCAAATGAAAGCTCTGCTGGCGGAGTTGAAGCTGGCCCGTGCTGTTATGGAGAAATATGAAAATAAGTAAGATTCCTAAAAATGTGCAATTTAAAAATAAATAAAACTTGGTATGTGTTTGGTGTTTTTCTGAAATAATTTTGTTACTAAATGAATGCCTTAAAATATTTTTGTTCATAAGAAAAACTCTTAACTGGTACCAATACAAAAATTTTAAGGGGTTTAAAACATTATTGTTAAATGGGTTTTTGGAAACAGATTAAGGAAATCTAGCATTAAAAATTTGTTTAATTTAACTCTTAAAAATAGTAGAAATTGATGTAGTTTAGTATATTTTTAGTCCCTTCTAAATAACTTTTAAATTGTTTCAAATTTGTCTTTAAGCTTCAACATTAAGCTTTTTGGCGAAAAGCTGCAACTTACAAGGTTTGAAACAGAAAACTTTTAAAGAACTTGTTACTCCTTAAAGCTTAAGCTTATATTCCTTAAATGTGAGCAATAGATGGCGACATGTAAAAAGGATTTTGAACTTTGGAGGCGAATGTGTAGCTCAGTTAAGTTGAAAGATCCTTAGGGTGTGCAAATATGTTATGTTTCAAATATATATAATATCCAAAAAGTAGAATAAAGGAGAAATTAGCAGAAGTAAATACGGGAAAGCTTCCTGTTAAAATATCAAGATTAATTTCGACATATTTATTTTCGGTAGTTTTCCATAATACATATATCATAATATATAAGCCAGTTGCAAAGGTCCATCTAAAAAATATGTTTCTGTTATAATTTGACTCACTTTGACTTTACAAAAATAAATACAAAATGGTTCTAATCAACCCCAAAGAAATTTTTCCCATAAATGTCATCAAAAGCCCACCACAAAATTTAACCCTTTTCAACCGATATTTAACCCAAAAGCATGAGCACTCATATCGCTCCATGAACTGTGTCAAATTTAATCAACTTCACCGCCCCCTCTTGCAACGCTTTTTACTACCCATGCAGCCTGATTATTAATTATAGCATAACGTGCGGCGTAAATAAAGTGAAATTTGTTAATAAAAGACCCCAGAAAAGTAACCCTTTTCGGTGTCCGTTCACCTTGCCCTCCTGCTTTTCACATTTGCTTATCGTCTCCGCTTTTGGCCACGGCAATTACCGTCGCATCCCTTGGCCATTTCCCTGCTGCCTGGCCCGGTTATTAAAATGATCTGCAGTGGCTGCAGGATGGAGGTAGAAAAAACAAAAACAAAATTCAATTAAAAGTATACAAAAACAAAAAAAAAAATAGGAATAAATTAATTTCACTCTCTTGCTCAGTCGCTCTTTCGGTGGATTTTCTAATTATGAGCTTTGGCCGGCTGCAGCAGCTGCGGAGGTTAAAAGTCGCCTTCTTTTTATAGCGAATTCTGTTTTTTTTTTTTTTTCAATTAAACTTGACCATGTCAAAAGTGAAAAAAGACGGAGAAAAGTCCGCGACATTTTTTGATTGCTGCGCTTTCTCTCTCTCTTTTGTAATTCTCCTTATTTTTTAATTTTATTTTTCTGGATTTTTTCCTGTTCTTGGCCACATGTTGCTGACACTTGCAGCAGTCGCTTGGCTCCTACACTTTCCCCTGCTCCTCCACTTGAAACTTTGATTTATGACGCCCGCCCGCTCGAGAGAGAAATTCACAGCAACGCCCCTTTTGGCATTGTCACCTGTTCTTTAATTAAATTTCTCCTCAAGGTCTCAATGAACTGCTGCATTGATTTCTGTGCACCCTCCCCCGTTCACTTCCATCCGTGCAAATATGATATAGCAGAAGGTAAATAAGTGCTCCACGTACCTTCGTTCCAATTACCCCGGCAACTATTTACTCAGCATTTAGTTGGCGGGTTCTGCCCCGTTCTCCCCTTCTCCCCCCCATTGGTTACGCAAAATGATATCTAAACATTTGGCGCAAAATTCGTGTAAACAAGGCGGCAATGTCAACAAAAATGGTTCACATCATATGGACAGGCGAGGTGAGAGGTAATTGGGGTTTTTCGGGGGGAAACTTGTCAGTCAAAAAGAGTGGGAAGCTGATGCCTCGTGTGGGGGGCGGGAACTGAAGTTTCAGAAAGAAGGAAGGAAATTTTGAGTTATTTACGGGTGTTCTGATTTATACCAATATTTATATAATCAGTGTAAAATTATTCATATATATTTCAACTCTTTCTTCAATTTCAATAGGTTGTCTTTTTATTTATTTATATAATTCTAGTTGCTTGTTAAGAAAGTACTGTAAGAATATAAAATGAATAAACCTAAGTTCTCAATCAAATGTGTGACAGTATCAAAGACAGACAAAGTTCAGGGCGACCCTCGCTGGTATCCTCTGCCAACCTGGGGACACCACAATCCACAGCCGTCTGGCAACGCCCAAGCATGTGTACCACCGTTATGTCAGCAACACCCATCTCCATCTCCATATCCATATCCGTTCCCATTCCCATTGCCATTGTCGTTCCACTTCCACTTCCACATCCACATCCGTGGCCCATGGCTGGAAATGCTGTCACATTACGCGCCTGTTACCATATCTTTACAACTGAATCTGCAGATCGTCCTCCACGCACTTGTATGACAAAGCACAAAACTTAAAAACCTTATGCATGTGATTTGAGGGCGATGAGGCTATGAGGCTATGGAGTTGGGTTCGGATTTTGGTCTCTGGGCGGTGTGGTGGTGGTGTTGTATATACTTTCTTTTGGGGCGGAGTAGGACACAAGTGTCAGCCTTTTGTCTACGGTTTTGGTGGTTGCGTTCGGGAAATCCTTCCTTCCTGCCTTCTCCTCGTTGCTCTGGCTTCCGTTCCGGTTTTTAGTTTCCCGATGATGCGCTGCTGTCCCAACCCCTGCAATGATCTCTGGGAGTTATGGGTATATAGCTTTGGGGTGGGGTGACTAGAGAGGGGAGAAAACGGCAACTTTTTGACTTTTTCAATTCGACTTTACCGCTCTCTACGGGTTACCCTAGGCGTAATAATGAAATAAACGTTCCGCTAAATGCCTACGTATTTTGCACTAGGGGGAAATGTCGATTTGCTCAGCGGAGGGGGAGGAAGTATGCTGCATGTGGATCTCATTCAATTAATTCGATGGGATTTGGCTTTGGAGCTTGAGAAATTAATCAGGCTAAGGGGGAACCACAAATGAAAGCAGGTTTAAGTATTTAACTGGTTTTCTATATGTTTGAAATATTTTGTATAACAAAATAAACCACTTATCAATTCATTTCCCTTGAAATCAACTTAAATTAAAACAAATGAAAGCCCATCTTGTTGAAATCATTATCGTACCTCATTTACAATTCAAAACTTTTTAAGGATATTTCTCAACGCAGCCAATCGAGTATTCATATGAACTGGAGATTTTCCGTTTTCCACACCTCCCCACCCCAACCTTGTTTGGTCACACCTGAGGACTTGGCCCAAGTGGTGGTGGTGGTGGTGGTGGTGGCGAAATCCTCAGCTTGCTCTGGTGGAGATTGACTGCTCCACATTAATCAGCGCATAAATTTAACGCATTATTATTTATGTTCCGCCCACTCGCGAACGCCCATCCCACGATTGTTTCATTTTCAAAATAGAAATTGTTTTACAAATGTCGCGCTTACGGGCAGCATTCCCCCCTCATTTTCCACCCCGCGCCCAGCATCAAAAACCTCTGCAATCCTCTGAACAAAATAAATGGCGCTAAAATGATTCAATTACCCAAAACGGAAAAAGCGAAAAGAAACGGATTTTTTCGTATGCTTTTTTTATTCTTTAGGGAACAGGTGGCCAGGCCAGGCGACAAATTCTTGGGCTACAATTTTTAGACGTGTTTATTGGCGGGCTGCACACCTGTGTAGGCGGGAGAGAGGAGGGTGTCGTTGGGAAATGTAATAAGCGAAAATAAGATTTTAATTGGTAACATTTATGGGTCGGGCCGAATGTCATTTTAATGTCCCAATGTGGCACTTGAAATAATAATTATGGCTTTGTTCATTTATAATTTCCAAGTGTTTATTTCCATGTCTAAAAACAATTTAAAAATTACTTTTGAAATTAACAGGGTTTCTTTGATACTTGTTTTTCAGTTATTCAGTTTTAATTACCTTAAAATATATAAAAATTTTATTCAGAAAAATATACCTAAATATACTTAGATATTTCGTGTGTTTGTTTTTTGCCAAAATATTCCAAGTGTTGTATTCTCAAGTGACTAATTTTTTTGCAAGCTGAATCTATCAATAACTTATAAAAATAAAGGGGGCTTCTTTGATATCGATAGTAATTCTTTTTAAGATTTAATTAAGCTTAAATATATACAAATTTAATTCAGATAAAAATGTATCAATTAAGTAATATATTTTAAGTGTTTTTTGTGCTACTACGTTTTAAATTTTTGCTTTTCCTGGAAGACTTCTTACCAAAAACACACGAGACCCACTGGGAGTTCTTCGCTTCCTAATTGGAATCATTAGCGGCTTCTATTTGATTACCTACAAATTTCAGTGAGAATTTCGATTTCTGACTGGGATTGCTCTAGACTCGACTCCGTGTTTGCCTTGTTCCCTGTCGCCTTTATGTTGTTGAAGGACATCTAGGACCTCGAGTATCAGTGCTGTGTGTGCTTTCGCTTTGGTTGCATCCGCTGGCAGGCGAAGCTAATGCGCAATTTCCACTTAACCATCCCGAACCCATCCCCATTTGATTCACGCTTCGTTAGATGCTCCTTGGACCCTGGGGGAAGATGATGCCATGGGTTTAATGCACTTAATTTAATGTTGTGCTGTTGTCAGCGCAAGTAAATCAAAGTTGCGACTCTTATTTATGATTTCATTTATGCGTTTTACCATTAACTAAAGTGGTCTACAATAAGGCAGGGGGGTTGTAAAGGATTTGGACAGGGGAATTATTAAAAAAACCCTCTTTTTTGGAGTCAAGGCACACCAGCTTAAACAATGTGGTTTAAGAGGGAGTTATTGCTTATGTATTTGAATTAATATTATATTATACAAAAATATTCCCTTAGTTTTTGGTTAATTTTATCATTAAAACGTTTTAAAACTATATATATGAAAAAGTGATTTTTTTAAAAGCCTTTGTCTTTATAGAAATCTCTCTGTAAGTTGTCAACTTTTCATTGTCAAAATTGTCTGAAAATTTCAAAATCAAAAACTCGGTGGGGCTTTATATTTCTGTTTGTTTGTCCAATGTAAGTCACTAGCATCAATAAAAGAAAAAAAATCCCTAATTAGCCAGTTCCGAATGCCTTTAGACGGGAGCAATCAGCACTGGCCAAATAAACGAAATATATCGAGTTCCTTCGAGACATAACATAATATGTGAGTGTGATCCACCAAGTACTCCATTACTGTCCACCAAAGGACTCCTCACAATTCGTGGGTACTATGGGCCTACCACTCAGCCGCGTCAAATCCTGTCGAAAGCGGAGACACTTTTGCCTGCCAAGATTCCATTGCAAGCCAAATCACTTCCGTATCGCTTCCGGTTGCTGCCACGGATCATGTGGGTCGTGGTCGAATGGCTGGTCGCCATACTGGTCTTCTTGCTGTGGTCTCTTCCCCGAGCTGTGCTGCGGTCCTTGGTGTGAGTCCTGCCTGGATCCCGCCTGGTTCTCCTGGCTGGCACCGAATATCGGTAGAGCTTGTGGCTGCGCAATGTGCAAATGTTGTTGAAGGAAATATGAAAGATTTACAAAAATAAATAGCATCGTTTTTACATTGGAGAGAGAAGAGAATGCATTTTTAAATATGAGAGAAAGGCATACAACAATGAGATTAAAGGTTATAAGGAAATGAGAATTATTGCCTTAAAAGGTTATCAGAAATGATTATATTTTATTAAAGTCAAGCCATTTCCTATTTCAATTATTTGGCTTATTATTAATACCAATATTCTCCTCTTCCTCAAACTCCTGTAACCGTTTACCTTCCCTTAATTGAAATCAAAACAAGGGAAAATGCAATTTTGATGCCGCAACTGGGTCGCCATATTGTAAAACTATAAAAAGAATATACAAAATGTGTACATTCGTGCAAATCGCAAATCGTAAAAATTTGCGCAAAAATTTCCACAGCCAAAAGAACCGCAGCAAATTGGGCCAAAAGGACGAATTAGCCGGCGAGGCATAAAAGCGCCACATAATGGTGGCCAACGGGAGCGAATCGGAAGACGCCATTGCAGGGTATTGAGGCTAATAAAAAATTATAGATTTCCATCTTTGCATATTTAACTTTTATCGCGTGGCAGTTTCACTTTGCCCATGTGTTTTAGGCCCAATTCAGAGGTTGAGGTGGATGTTGATGTTGATGTTGAGGTTTTTTCTTTACCCTGAGGTTGCCTTCTGTTGCAGATTTCTTTTGCGGTTTTTATGCCGCCGCAACCTGAGCGAGGCATAAAACAAATGTCATACTCAGGGACCGAATCATGTGTGTGTGTCCCGTCCCCTTTGCCGGCTATAAAGATATTTCGCATTTTTGCATAATCGTCAATTTTTGATTTTAAAATAAGGGAGATAGAGAGAGAGAGGGTGCTCTGCCGGTGTGTTCTTTGGTCAACAATAAAAATTCATTTTTATAATCTTTACATGTGTTGCATCAACAATAGCCTAGGTATAAATATTTATTTCTATTTTACGATTGACTTTAGTTGGGTTACGCTTTACCTTTGCCTCAGATTGCAGGCCTTGAAGCTTATGGACAAATAATGTCATTGGGAACTCAAAATGTTGATTGTATTTTGAAAATGGAAAAAGGAAAAGAGATTATGTTTAAATTTCTTATATTGTATGAATACTATTTTGTTGATGATTTTATAAATTCAAAAATTAATTATAATTCTTTTCATCCATTAAAATTTCAATGGCAACCCGAGTATCATTATCATTATTTATTTTAGCCATTTGGCTAACCTTTTTCATAATAAATGACATCGTGTCCTGTCTTGGCCTATTACTTAATACGTAAATTATCATAAACAAATTAAAAAAGTTCGTGATGTGTCATTTGCTGAGTGGAAAGAGCACCAGCTTAACCCCAAAAGGCACGCAGCGAGAGTTTAAGGCCTGCTCGAAAGTAATAAGCAAAGCCTCGTGGGTGGTCCTGCTCCAGAGCCCATTGGAGATGATGATGATGATGACTCAAGGGCCCGGTTGAGCACCAAAACGGATATCCAATTGGAACCGGATCTGTGGCAGGTTGAGGCGGCATACACCCACTGGGACAGGGACTTTAAATATAATTTGTTTGCTCTGCCGGGCGAACACCTCTTGCCCACAAAAGGGGTTGGTTCCCCCGAGTGAATCACGGCGGGGCTTCCACCCAGGGGCTTTGGGCTTGGAGGGTTGCTCTCTCTCTAGGGGGGTCGTGCGAAAACAATCAGTCAAAATTGTTGCCAACTTGACTTACTGGAAGAAGGTCTCGTATAATTTTCATAATTTGATTACATTACGAAATAAAAACAAAGTGAAGTCGGAGATTTTTGTTGAACGAAGAAGGAATGCCCTAGGGAGGGAAATATAAATAAATATTTTAATAAGTATATAGATTTCTATCAAATATATTGTATAGTATTGAGAACAATTTATAGTCGTTTTAAGCCTCTTAAAATATTATTAAAACACAGATGTTTGGTTAAAAGATATATGAAAAGATATATTATTAACCCGTCAAATATTGATTTTAATCTCAGAATAAATTTTATGCTTGCATGAAATCCTTCGCATTAATCCTATAAATTCCCTAAAATATACTCTATAAAACCTGCTTTACAAAGAGTACACCAAGTCAGTGAAAAATCTTTACCCAGTGCCTTCTGTGGGCCTGTGGAATTGGCGACACGTGACCCGGATCACGTGTCCACACCAACCAGGCGGCGTGTCAACTCTCATGTAATCACGACAAACATGTGGCCTTGGGACTGTCCGCCGACAACGGATATCCGCCGGAGGCCGATATCGGATATATGATGTACAATGAAATTGCCATTAAGCGTTTAATAGTTGCCCTGTTGGCAAGTTGGGCTGAAGGAGAGAATGGGGCGGTGTTTTTGCGGTTTGCCGCGTGCCGTCGCCTCATCATTCATTGTTGATGCGGCGGAATATGGCCAAAGGTTCCTTTTTAATGCTCATGTAAATTATGCGCCAAAAAATTACAAAATCCCAGCGATGAGATAAACAATTTTAAAGAATTTACAATCGTGGGATTTGTGTTTTCAGTTTTTTTTTTTTGTCTTCTCGTTGTTGTGACTGCTGCCAGCAGGCGTTTTTGGCTATTAGGGAAACTTTTTAGAGTTTTAGAGTGTTCAGAGGGGTGGGATCGACCTTTTATAGGAAGGTATTAACTATACACGTGTTGAGATTTTGCGTTTTTTTTGTTTTTGTTTTGTAAACATTGTGTGCTTGTAAACCTTTGATTTTGGTGGCTTTATAAGCTGTATTTTAAAGCCATCTGTGAAGGAGATGAGGTGTTTTATACGGATTGCATTAAAGTAATATTTAACGAAATCTTTAAATTAATGTATGGTATATACTAAGCTGCTGGAACTTTTAAGAAATAAAAAATTAATGGCAATAGTGACTTAAAAAAACCATGTAACCTATATTTTATATTAAGATTTATTTCTAATAAAATAAAATTCTAACAAGAAAGGAAGCTAACTTCGGCGTTCCGAAGTTTAAATACCCTTGCAGTAATTAGAAGAAGAAGAAGAAGAAGAAAAATGTTCTGACTTTTTTGCTTAAATTAATGTTGCCAATGCAGAATGTTGCTGGCGAAAAATGTTGCAAGCAACAAAGGCAAACAGATATATATATTCCTATGGCAGCTATATGATATAGTGGTCCGATTTTGATAAAATTAAAACCGAAATTCTGAAATAATAAAAAATGGCCATGTCTTAAATTTTATGAAAATATGCGGAAAATTTTCTAAGTTCGATTTTTTTCTCAAAATTTTTCGATCGGTTCTATGGCAGCTATATGATATAGTTGTCCGATTTTGATAAAATTAAAACCGAAATTCTAAAATAATACCAAATGGTCAGATCTAAAATTTTATGCAAATATCTTAAAAATTGGCTAAGTTATAATTTTTTTCATTAAAATTTACCGATCGTTCCTATGGCAGCTATATGATATAGTCGTCCGATCCGGCCGGTTCCGACTTATATAGTAGTGAGAGCATATAGAACACTATCTGCAAAGTTTC